>LQRL01109941.1:3992-17092 GCA_001703475.1 Hydroides elegans | reverse complement strand
GGCACACCTTGAACAAATTGTTAAAGTTGCTTTTTAAAACGATGCTTTTTTCCAAAGAGTATTGGGGGGGGGGGTGGTGGGGCAACTCAAAAGCCGCTCTTTTAACCCGGTCTTTATACCAAGTGACGAGATTTTAAGTTCCCTTAAACATTGCATTTGAAAACCACGTAAAGAACTGCGTTTAAAACGCCATTTTGCCAAATTACTATGCATTTGATAGAGTTTGAGCAAAATCGAAAGGTGACTTACCCAAAAACGACACTGCCGACAGATAAGACACATAGATGGACACCGTTACCGGTAGAACCGACATCTTCCGACCGGCCAAAAAGAAGTCCTCCGTTTTATTTTGGCTCTTTTTACGATCCCTGATCGCGTATATGATGCCGATCGACACCGAACACAGTAGCATGATGGCAAAGACAAGATAATCGGCCCAATGGAAAGCAGTCGCCATGGTTATCCAGATTTTTAAGATTCTCTAACCGGAATTTAATTTTATTATTTCAATTTCTATGTGTTCCAATTTAACGTATAATCCTTCTTAGTCTTTTGTTTATAGCTCGATTGTTTTCTAATAAACCTTGCTGTACATTTCGCTTTCTGATTGAAATTATGTTTTTGGTTTATTTAGCTTTAATATGTTTTACTCCTTTTTATCAAATAGATTGAACTCAATAAATCAGTGGATTTCTAAATCAAAACCAGTATCAAATAGCTCGTTAAGTAAACTAGACTTTGGTTTTCATTTAATGTAACAGCCGATTTGAGGAAACAAATCATGCATATACATGTACCACAGCGATGTACAACATGTCAATGAAAAGTGAACACCATTATGGTTATGATCTATTCCAATAGTAAAGTATATATATAGTGTGTTGAATAGTATATCCCGTGTCGATTTTTATTAGGTAGCACAATTTCAATAAAGAAGTTTATAAAACTGCTACAGTCTATTTGACACGTCGCTGAGAGATTTATTTTTTATTAAAAACTGAATTATAGACCATGCGTCCGGACAGCAGGAAAATAATCGTTATTCCTCATGATATTGCAGGGTTCTGTGCATGATATTGTCAACTATAAAAATGGATATTTGCTGGAGAGCACCTCACGAGGTGTTTCCCAACAAATTCCAGCGAGATTGGAAATGTTGAGACGATCCTTTCTAGCTTGGATTTTTGACCGGTTTAAGGAAAACCACCCAGTAAACAGATAACGTATTTTTTTACGTTTTTTAAACGTGTTTTTTTTCACCAAATTACGTGTTTTTTTACGTTTTAAAAACGTGAAAAAAACGTTTCTTGCTTACTGAGCATGTACAACATTTTCTTAATCTTCGTAATAAGTAGTAAGAATAATAATTTCGTAATTGATTACACTTGCTTCCAAATGTATAATAAACATGTCAGTTGTTGTAAAATGTGTTATGTTTTTGTTTAAACCTTGGCTAGGAGGGGTGAACAGCCCAGGCAGCTGGACTAAGAAAAGTGCATGGACACCTTTTTACACACTTTCAATTGTCTTTAACCATTATTTTAATTGTTGTTCTTAATTGCAGTATTGTTTTAATGTGAAAAATGTGTCATGCATGGGGCGCCCTTCTTTGTTGTTTCAAGAAAATAATGACTCTTGGATTGGCTGGATTAGTTTGGGGTTCGGATTTTGCCTCCCTTTTATGTGTTAGCATATTTGTGATTAAAAATATAAAAAAATTATAAGTGGAATTAAAATACAGTTTATGTTCGAAATTTTTTTTTAGTGACTTTCTTCTATGCAAGGAACCTGCAATTGTCATGATGTAGGTATGCATGGATATTTCGCATAAGTTTCGGCAACATAATGAACTGATTAATGTCCGAAGAACTGATTAATTGAATCCCGGGCAAATTTCGTCAATTCTTCGGACAAAGATTTTGAATAAAAACTTTTGTAAAGTGTTAATTTTTCACAATGCGTATTAAGAATCATACCGTTCGAGCTCACTGAACATCGTTAAAACAAATCACTATGAGCGGTTAACATTTTATATGACATTTTGACTGGTGACCTTATGTCCTATGTTGCTAACATGTTTAGGCATTATACGTAATAACCTAGAAAATGTTTAATAGACATGATATTGATGTTTTTATCATGAAATCGGTTGATGATGATGAAACGTTCACTGTTTTGTCCCAGGCATGATGAATGTGAAACGACATGTTTTGCAACGCACGAAAATTTCTGCACTATATTACTCATCCTCATTATTTGACATTAAATTGAAGGGCTCCGTGCAACAATGTGTTAAGTGTGAAATCGACGTTTTGAGAAAATATACATTGCAACTTTTTAAATTGGTAATTTACATAACAACTGGCAAGTTGCCAAATGAAATAATTATGATCGCACTGATTTCTTAGTATTATTCAAGGATATAACATGGATCAGTGATCACTTGGCACTTTGCCATATATTTTTGCGAAACATGTTAAGTCGACTTAACACATTGTTGCACGGAGCCCTTCATTTGTTATCACTAAATAAACTGATAAAACACGTTTAAAATTTTCAATATTTTTTCAAGCTAACTATTTTTATTTAATTTTCCACCCCTTTCTCTTTTCCTTCTTAATATTTTGGAAATTTACAAGTATTTTCAATTTGGTAAAACACATGATTTTGCTCATATCGCTAATACATAGGAATGATAATACATAGAAATGATCCCATTCAATAGAAATAAAACATCAGAGAACTAACATGTACTAATCTCATTAGAACTAGAAAAGCCTTCTAATGCCTTTACCGCGAAAACAAAACTCATTTCATTTTTGGGTCACACTAACCCAAAATGCCTCATGGACTTGGTCATTGAAATAATAAATCGAACAAACTATACATTATGTCATAAATAAGAATAGGACTACAATGAGGTCGATCACGATAAGTATGCGGTGGTGGTCAACGACTTAGGCCCTGCATACATAAAATCGCCAGATACAATTTTAGTGACAACATACACTATTAACCTTGAGTTTCCAATATTTTTCCATTCATTTTACATTGCATTGCTTGACACTCATCGCTCCTTGCGACAATAATCGCGTCCAGCAAGCGATGATTTCTTCAAAGAAAATATAGCATTTATTTACATTGGTTTTGTGAATTGCTCCTATTTATTCCCACAATTTTGAAATCGCAAATTTCAAAGTCCTATAAAGAAAAACAGTGATAATATTTATTGAAACAAATCATGCATTCACGAAACCGATCCACAAAATGTCAATGAAAGGTGAACACCATTGTGGCAATAATCTTTTCCAAAAATAAAGTACATATACAGTATAATTTATCAAACAGTATATCCCGTGTAGATTTTTATAAGCGGCCCAATTTAAAAAAAAATCTTCTAGAGTTTATTTGACATGTGGCTGAGACGTTTTATTAAAAACTGCATTATATAGCGTGCTTTCGGACAGCAGGAAATAATAAATGCTATTTATTCCTTATTATATCCATCGGGTTTTCTGCATGATTATTGGCAACGAAACAAAATATGAAGAGCACCTCACGAGCCCTGTCCATAAAAAGGTGTTTCATATCGAATTCCAGCTAGTTTGTCAATTTGGAGAACTACTTTCTAGCTTGGAGATTTGAGCAGTTTGAGGAACAACCTCTTTAAATATATTTCTTAATTAAGTGTTGATAATAATGATTCTGTTATTAATTACACTTGCTTCCGATTGTATAATAAACCGAATATATTCACAATATATAAAAAGTTATTTGATATAATCCAGCATTTCAATTTCCAAAAATTTTGTTCTATTTATGTTTAAAGCTGGCTAGATAGGGAAATCATCCGAGTTAGCAAGATAATAAGATATAAACAATTTTTAATAGCTAAAGTGTAACATGTTTCGGCACCAGACGTTATAATCTAGAAAATGTTAAATAGAAAATGTGTATTTATTATTTAATATGTATTTATCATGAACTCGGGTGATTGTGTTGTAATGTTCACTGTTTTGTCTCATACATACTGAATGCTAAACCGAATTCGGGATAGCATGCACTTTATCACAAGGTTTTTTTATTGGATATGGCAGGAGTACCCAGTGATTTATTCGGTGAAATATCTATTCTTTTGAAATGTTTATCTTGCTGGCATTTTCACAGAACAGAATAGATAAAATATTGCATTTCGCAAAAATTGTATTTTCCTGGCATTTTATCAGAATAAAACCCAATCTGAAATATGTTTCTAATAACATAAACTATCTTCAGTTTCAAATAGAAATGACATTAAGGCATAGAAACATAACCGAGATGCACTTTTTCATAGCAGATTTATATAATAAAGCACAAAAAGTAGCTTTTTATTCTATACCGAAAAGTAAAGATTCAGTATGTGAATGTTTTATTCTGCTGGCAGATCTGTACAAAGTTGCTGGCACAATATTTTCTCTGTTCCTGGCTGGCAAATTAAGAATAAAATCATCCCATAACTAAAAATAATTATCAGGTTTAAAGAAGTTTAGAGTTCATTTCAGGCCAAATGAAGTGAAATAAGACACTTTTTAAAAAAATAGCCCGATGGGTACTCCTGATATGGGTTATCACTCAAATTAACTGATTTAAAAACAGTTTTAGATTATAATTTTGTTCTTAAATCAGTTAAATGAAACATTTTAATATACTTTTCTACGCCTTTCTACTTTTCTTTTTTAATATTTTCTTATGTTGCACTCATTTGCAACTCGGTTAAATACAATATTTTGCTCATATCTCTCATACATAGAAATGATATCATTCATTTGTTCTATAAACAAAACGAAAAGAGCTACTAATCACATAAGAACCCCTTATCCCTTTACTGTGACAAAAACTAATTTCACTTTTGGGTCTAACTTACCTTAGGGCATGGACTCACGGCGCTATTGATAGTTGTTTATTTCACTTGTTTATTAGGCCTTTGAAGCGGAAACAAGTGAAATAATCTACAGGCGAATTCTCAATATAGCCATGTTCTTATGTAGGAGGTCACAGAAAACATAAATCAAGCAAATTATTAAATCGGGATTCTGCTTTATATCGCATTAATATCAATAGGGCTACAATGAGGTCACGAGTAACAATTAGTGGTGGTCACCATCTAAGGGATTGGCATCATGTGATTACAGATGAAACTTGTTATTGCTTTTCGCTGGTATTTTGACCTTTTAATTTTAAAACGGTTTAAAAGAAGAAAATAAACGTTATTATTTAAGTAATTATTTGGACGATTCGCGACTTTTTTTGTCGCGAATCGTCTGACATAAAAGTCGCGAATCGACCAAAATGAAAGTCGCGAATTGACCAATATCACAATTGACAAAAGTTGCGAATTGATCAGTCGCGAATTTATCAAGTCGCGAATTGTCCATAAATGGACCACTCCATTACATATGATGACGGTCATTTGAAAGCTGCTAATTGATGGTGAAATAATTTCTAAAGTAAACAAAATGGTAAAATTGTATATGCAACCAAATTACTACCAGTCAATTCCGATATTGCCTCTCAGAATATGTCCACAAAGAAAGGTTTTTTTTCAGCGTGTTTTTCAAAAAGTGTATGCCTTATGAGGGTCATAGAAACACGTCAGGCTTTGAAAACTGTAACGTTTTTTTTTCATAAGGAAAAAAATGTTTTAATGTCTTAACAAATCGTTTTGTATAAAAAGGAAGAAGTAAAAGCTAAAAAAACATATAATCCCTTTATTGCGAAGAATATAGCTTAATGGTATAATCAGATGTCATTTTCACTAAATAAATATTTATTTAAAAAGGAAAATTATGATAAATAAAACATTAATCTAAAAGTAGGCTATTTTCTGTCACAGTAAAGGGAATAATATATAAGCATAGCGTTCCATCGTATTTTATCATTATTCAAATGGCAATCCACATAGATATAAGTGTTAGGATACTAACATGTCAGAATTTACCCGAGCTCTCCCTATATTTTTTCGATTAATTTTATCATAATAAAAAATCTCTATCTCGAAAACAAAATTGAATCGAAATTCGTTGTACCACGAGAAACCTCCTTTTGAACTATAATTGTAAAATTAGAAAACAAAGCTGCTAATCATAAAATTTGTGTTTCTTTTAAAACAGTTATTGGAAGTTTTAAGAAGATGGATGGATGGCAAAATAGAAACACGAAATTAGATAAATATCTTGTTGAAATCAACATAAAAATGTGCTTTTTTGCTCAACCTCCTCCTTGTATGTGTCATAATTTAGTTCCCTCTCATAGTTTGCCTGGAACTGCAAACCTAAACAAGAATGCAAAAGTCAAAATAAATATCATCTTTAGGGAAATTCCTTGAGAGAAATAATTTAAACTGTGTTAAATCCATTTGTTATTGACAACAAATACAAATTAATGTATCAAATACCACGTAACTCAAAAGAGAGGAGCACTCAACGATTTATTTTAAAACATTGATCTCAATTTATTTATTGTTTAGCGGAAGATGATCAGATATCTTTGAAATAAATTTAATGCGCTGATTTTCATCAAATAGTTATTCTGAAGTTGCAAACAGTAAACCAAGAAAAGCTACTGCAAGCCAGTATACAATATCATACCAGAACAAAGATTTCAATAAATCATGTGTGTATAAGTTATTTTCTCACATAATCGTTTACAGAGACTTAAATTTGATACAACTGCATTGGTTGATATATTCACAAACATAATCATAGTGTAAAATAATCGTTTCGAAGAAATCTGTTCTGAAATAGATGTTGCAAGAATAAATATAGATCTCTACTCGAATAAATTAGT
Organism: Hydroides elegans; assembly: GCA_001703475.1. NCBI lineage: Eukaryota > Metazoa > Annelida > Polychaeta > Sabellida > Serpulidae > Hydroides > Hydroides elegans. Next base: position 10,267 of record LQRL01109941.1, on the reverse strand, counting down.
GAGTGCCCTTGAGCAAATTAACATGTTCAGGTGAGGAAATCATATATATTTCTTTTAAGTTTGAGCAATCATCACTTAAATGCAAAAAGAGTTTGAATATGTACATTATTATACATTCTTATAGTCACATAAAAATAGTCTTTCTTAGGCCAGGAAATGTATTTATCATCGCGTCTTTTGCCGATGCATAGATTATTTTGTCACGAATGTTAGCACTCTGAATGAACCTGGAATATAAATCAAACAATGATGGTACATAAAAGAGTCCCAAATTTGTGTTTCATAAAAACAAAGCTTAAGATATTGAACTCAAACTGCATCAAGGCCCGTTCAGTATGAAAGTTTCAAGCATATTTTTACACGCGAACTGTTTAAAAAGTGTTCACAATGAAATACATAACTGGTCATAATGAAATGAATTTGCGCTATGATTTGGTCGATTTTCAATGGTTAAAGCATTGTCATTATTGGTAGATTTGATCTTTGCAATAATAATTCCTTATTGTTTCGGTATATGTTTTCGTCAAAAAAAAAAAACAATGAGCGATCATGCGATCGCATATTGAATCTGCGAAAATAACCAGTATTATTTGTTATGTTTTAAGTATAAATATAGCGACAGGGTTTTTGGTCAGTGTTTGGAATAAAAGTATATTTGCGCTCATACTGAACACTCGGACTGCCTTAATCGCGTGTCAATTGCGCGTCTCATTATGAGCAAGAAAACTGTTAAGTTTCAACGTAAAAAAACATAAAAATTAATGCTGTGGCGTTATTTTTTGCTGCAGCATGACTAAATTTGGAATTTGGCACCAGTTTATGTCATTGATACTAATTCATCAATTCTTTTTTACTTATGGTTATTTTGAAAAATCACGCTTTTGCGACAAATTTAAGGGAAGTGATTTCGTGACTGATCATTGTTTTAAACCGCGTAAAGTTCTTACTGAACGGACCTTCAAGCATCCAGTCATTTATTGGCCAATTTTATGTAAAAGTTATGTGGTTAAATCCGTTACTCACGCGTATTGCTTCGTGAACATTAATGTGAAAACTAATGGTAGAAAAATGTTGGTAAAATGGTAAAATAATGTTTGATTGTGAAAATAATGTTTAAAGAATTGTCCTATAAATAACATATGGAAATATTGCTGCTTTCCGTTTCCCGTGTGAACAGGCCCTTACTTAAAAATGAACGCCAGTTTAGTTATTGTTTAGTTATTTCTCTGCCTAGGAATTGGAAATCAAAAAGTACATACGCAAAATCATTATCTTTCAAGTCATCCAAAAAAAATCCCATTCATCAGACTCAAGGCTTTCACTTAAATTAGTATTTATGCTTAATAAACATGAAAGGAATTTTAAGGAAAGCATATATTGGCATTTTTAAAATGTTGACGAAACCCAGAATATTTGAAAGATATCACAGTATACAAAATACGTAATTTAGAATTCGCAACATATATTCAATCTTCAAAAACAAAAAAAAAAACATTCAGTAATCGACGCACCTAGCTTTTCCGCGTGTTGCAACAATTACTCTGTTCCATTCTCTATTCGAAATATAGCATAGCGGTGGACTTTGCGCATTATATCATAATATAGCTCTGATATCGACTCAAGCCCAGTCATAATCATTAGTAGTTTCTAAAACATAATCCATAACATAAATGCACATAAAACGTGGTATGCCCAGAACTCAAAAATGCTTACCCGGGTTCACCAGGTTCGCAAGGTTCACAAAACACCTATGCCATAACATATATAAAAGGATGTTCCATGTTCGGTGTATCACCAGTGAATGGCATCAACATACTGGTTCGCTACGTTTGCTGCGTTCACCAGTGAGTGAGTGCATAATACCGGTTCGCCAGGTTCACCAGTGAACGGAAGCACAAAACTGGTTTGCTACGTTATCCAGGTTCATCAGTGAATGGTAGTTCAATCATGGTTGGCTGCGTTCACAAGGTTCTGCAGCTTATTTTGATAGCAGAAGCGGTCAAATGATAGATTCCTTTGACCCTGATCATTTGAATAACATCAATCGTTTTAATTATAAATGCAAAAAAGTACAAACAAAATCAGAAAGTTCAATTGAAGTGTCAAAATATCGCCTATATACCTAGTAAATGTGTAATTTAATCTCTATCTTTTAATAAATACTGACTTATATTTTCGTTTTCTTTCTTCTCAGTATTCATTTTTTAATATGACATGCTTCTTTTGTTTTTCTACTCCTTCTTCGTCTTCTTCTTCTTCTTCTTCTTCTTTTTCTTCTTCGTCTTCTTCTTTTTCTTCTTTTTCTTTTATTTTTCACTCGACACATACTGTAAATATTCACTGTAAAAATCACTGTAAAAATGATGCGTCACATAAACGAAATGCTGTGACGCAAACAATATGTGCCATTTTGATAAGTACATTTTTGTGACGTAATAATTATGGATGCGATTCCCTCGCTCCATGTGTTGGTGAACCTAGCAAACCTGACGAACGGTGCTATGGGCGGATTTGCTGGTTAACCTGGCAAGCGTTGCGAACCATAATTTTAGCCTGGTTCACAGGTGAACCTATCGAACGTGGTCGACGTCAGCTAACATTTTCTAGTCCTGGACAAAATGCAAATGGTTGTATTTCTATCGAATGAGAAAAAGATTTCAAAATTACAATATCAATAAAGATGCGGTCATGAACTTGTGATATTTTTTTGAAATCGTAGCAAAAACATAGAAAATTGAGTAAAACCAATATTGCTTGGTTTACTATTTTTCTGCGATGTACAGGGTGGCTCAATGTATATAGCTTTGTTTTTCTTTCATTAACAATCAGGCTTAGGTTATGTTGTAGTCAATCTGTAAAAAAAACGCGTATGTTGACATTCACTAAATTTGGCAGTCAATGCCAACAAACACTGGTTTCATTCAGCCCATGTCAACATGCCTAAAATTTCCAGACAATGTAAACATACGCCTAAATTTACCCCAAACAATTACATAGATTGACTGCCAAAGGCTAAACGTATTTCATGTTTATTGAAATCATCACTGAGAATTATAATGAAATGTATTGTCATACGATAATCAACTACCACTAAAATTAAATAGAATATATAGTTCAACATAGAGTAAAGAGTAATTGTAATGCCGAGTGTGGCAGCATGCTTTTCATAATTCAATGTTTAATTTAAAATTGTAAAGGATAACGTGGATATCTTGTTAATTATTTAGCATATATTGTCTGATTTTATAGTATAGTATTTTAATAAGTAGATTTTACTAACTTAAATTATATTTTAAAAAGTGACTTTGAACAGCATTTTCGTTCTAAATTTGGAGTATTTTATTAGACATTTAAGGCAGTATAGAACTATTGGATATTACGTGTTCCCTGAATATCAAGTATAACGATAAAAATAGATTAAATCGGAGCCTAGAATGTTCACTTTACCGTGTCTATTGATCACACTGGATATATTAATCATGTGTCTATCAAGTCATACACCAAACCCCAGTGAATTAGTGGGTCAACCGATCAAAACAATCATCAACCACCGTGATGACCTGGGATATTTTGATCGGAATCAAGGTCATGTAAACACAATGGGTGATCGTTTCGGATACAAAAGAGGTCATGTAAACAAAAACAAACTGATTTCAATATCACCCATCCATATCATAGAATCGCAACCAAATAAGATAAATTTTAGTCATAGAACTCAGGGCCAGAATCAAGTGAACTTTAAAAACCTTATCCAAATTAAGGAGAAAATGGATATAAAACCCAAAGACATCAAATATGCAGTTCTGAATGCCCGATCAATAGCCAACAAATTGGACAAAATAAAACATTTCATTCATGAAAATCAAATATACATTTTGGCTATTACTGAAACCTGGATAAAATATGATTCTGTTTATGAGGTCAGGGATATTGTTCCAGATGGATGCAAAATCATCACTCGCAATAGAAATGGGCGGAAAGGAGGCGGTCTAGCGTTTATTTTTCGAGCTGATTTGAAGGTAAAACAAAGTGAGCTAGACGTCTACGAATCATTCGAACACTGTATTGTTGATATAAATGCAACATCACCAAATTTCAAGCTAATTCTAGTCTACAGACCCCCTTCAAAATCAGTGCAAATGTTCATCTCAGAACTCAACGAACTCCTCGAGAGTCACAGCTTATCTGGCCCTCCTTTGCTAATATCTGGCGATATGAACATCAATCTCCTGAATGATTCAGCTGAAACTAGTAAATATAGAGATGTTTTGGACTCGTTTAGTTTGGTTCAACATGTACGCGATTCGACCCATATCAAAGGTGGGCTGCTTGATCATGTTATTTCAAAGGAAGCGTCGTCCCTCAGAATTTCGAATGTCGACGTTAGTGATCTTATATCAGATCACCATGTGGTATCGTGCCATATCTCTGTTCGATTCTTGAAGCAGCATGTGAGAACGGTGTCTTTTAGGAAGATATCGGATATCAACGTAGATGATTTCATAATGGATATTAAAGGAACAAATATATACAAAAACATCTCACAATGGAATTAAATGATCTAGTGAATGAATATGACAATGAGTTAAAACAACTCCTAGACCTACATGCGCCATTAGTAACCCGCCAGCTTACTACACGTCGACGCGAGCCTTGGTTTAATAGTGATGTACGGAAAGCGCTTCGTATTGCAAGGTCGCACGAACGAAAAATGGAGGAAGGATAGAACTAATACCAACATAAAACAACAGTTTACCAGTGCTTTAAACACCTATAGCCACATGCTCAAAGACTCAAAGCAGAAACACTTTCTCGACATTATGAAAAACAATGCAGGAAATCAGCAGAAACTCTTCAAATCAATGGATAAAGCTATGCATCGTAGCGCAAAGCAAACGCTTACCGAGCATACCAGCGCCAAAGTGTTAGCAAATGATTTTAGCCATTTTTTTCAAGACAAAGTCAAGAAAATTCGCGATAATTTCGGAACTATTTCTGATGAAACCTTCAAGTATGATACACATAGCACATGCAATTTCCCAGCTTTGAAATCATTCAAACCTCTCACAGTTGATGAGGTTAGAGGGATACTAAGCAAATCTGCCTCAAAATCGTGTGAACTCGATCCGTTACCTACATCCCTACTAAAACAATGCATCGACGAGTTGTGTCCAATAATAACGAGCATTGTGAATAAGTCATTGGTAAATGCAGAAATGCCCGCAGTTTTCAAGCAAGCAATCGTTCGACCACTCATCAAGAAACCTAGTTTAGAGCCAGTGTTGAAAAAAACTATAGACCTGTATCAAACCTTACCTACGTATCAAAGGTTATCGAAGAGGCAGCTAGCCTACAGATTGCCCAGCATATAGAGAATAACAGCCTTGCAGATCCACTCCAGTCCGCATACAAACCGAAGTTTTCTACGGAAACTGCCTTAATGAAAGTATGTAATGATATTCTAACGGATCTAGATAATGGCAAAGCGGTGTTTCTCGGCATGCTAGATCTCAGCGCCGCCTTTGACACGGTGGACCACGAAATTCTGCTGCGACGGCTTCACGACACTTTCAATATAACGGACTCAGTGCTACAATGTTTAAGGTCTTACTTAACAGAGCGATCAGTTCGTGTTTGCGTGAATGGCGTTTACTCAGATACCATAACCTTAGACTGCTCCTTGCCGCAAGGTTCTCAGATGGGACCCAAAAGGTATAGTCACTACGTAATGCCTCTTGGTCGCTTGCTCCGTATACTACAGATAATATACCATTACTATGCTGATGATGCCCAAGTGAGTAAATCCTTTGATCCAAAAGAAGAGGACTCTCAATTCCAAGCCATACGTGGTCTAGAGAGCGGGATAAGTCAGATCTCACGGTTGATGTTCGCAAATCGCCTACAACTCAACACGGAAAAAACGGAATGCATTGTATTCGCGTCGTAAACGAACCTCAAACATATTCGGATACATCACCTTAAAGTTGGCGCAGACGCCATACCGACAGTGCCAGTTGTACGGAATTTGGGGATACATCTAGACTCTAAGTTATGTTTTGATCAACACATTTTGCATTTGAGGAAGGTGTGTTTTATGTACATTAGTTGGATAAAAAAAATACGCAATCTACTCACTTTTGACGCTAAGAAAATTCTCGTACACGCCTTGATTATATCCCGGTTAGACTATTGCAACAGCCTTTTTACAGGTCTGCCAAAGAGTGCTTTGGATAAACTTCAGTTGATTATGAACGCAGCTGCTCGACTAATCACTT
>LQRL01109935.1:0-10337 GCA_001703475.1 Hydroides elegans | reverse complement strand
TAGGAGCATATTTTAAATGTTCAGCACGTAGTTTGTCACATCCACTACTTTTGTTGTTTTTTAATGACTTGATTGCGTTTTCAATTTCATTTATTGTGAATGGATTGTCTAGTTTTTGTGGTTTGATTTCCGGAAACGGTTTTTCACTATTTTTGTAGAATTGTTTTTTGAAATGATCGGTGATGTATTCTATTTTCTTGCTTGTATTTACTGCAATTTCTCCTTCACTATTGCATACAACTATGTTTGTATTTGATTTTTTGTTTATTACTTGTATAGCTTTAAACATACGCCGACTATCATCTTTGGAATTTTCAATTTTCTTGATATTTTCTAATAATTTATCAGCTTCCGCATTTTTGGTTATCGCGTGTATGGACTTTAAAATCGAATTTCTCTCCTTTTTCAGTTCTATTATCTGTTCTCTATTTGTAGATGTTTCAATTTGTAGTCTGATATTCTTCTGTTTATTGGACAACAGTTCTATTTTTGGATTTGATGGCTTATTCTTGTGTTTTGGTGGACGTATATTCTCCGCACTATCTATACAAACTTTGCAAAGGCTGTCCCAGTGATGTTGCGTGCATGAATGGTCTATATTCTTGAGTTTTTCTTTGACACTTTGATGATATATTTGCTGCAAAACTGTGTTTCTCAGATGATCGACAGATGGTGACTTGTTTGTGTTTTGTCTTTTATATACGGTGTTCCAATTAATCTTAAATGTTGATAGCACGATCTTGTGGTCACTATGTGTGTTGAAGGTATTTAGAGACTTTGCATCTATGTTGTTGCGTTTCCAAGAGGTGTGGGCCAAAATGAAGTCTATTTGATGTCTAAATGGATTTTTACGATGAGATGGATAATTATTGTTCTGCCAGGTAGTGATGTTAGTAAAGCGATGTTGGAAGAAAGTATAAGTGGCGTATAAATTATTTTGGATGATAAAGTCGATTAAAAACGGTTCGTTTACGTTTGTAGTGCCTTTCGAGTAAATTCCTATATTTTTCGGATAATAGTTGTTACCATCAGCGATTATTGCGTTATTATCATTATTAAATTAATGGTGCGCTCGATAATTCTAACGGATTATCGGATAGTTTACAAATGGCGGCCTAAACAACAACATTTTGAATATTTTGGATTTTATTCCAAGATCAAGGAATGTGGAGTTGATTTGAAATTATTATTTATAAAAAACTTGAAATATTTATTGATGTAGGCCATCATGGTGAAGAAAAAGGTGAAACAATCCAAGAAATTAAAGAAAGGAGGTAAAAGTTGTGCTCATACTTGTCATTTTAACTTTTTTCCGCCTATTCCACTGTCACTCCCAACAAACTACTTATAGCGGTATATGTGCATCCTCGTCGTTTATAGAAAATAATTTAAAGTTCGATGAATATAAGATATAATTCATATATTGACATGATACACTAATTAGCTTTAATCCCCCAATATCGCTCACTGTTAATGAGCCCGAACTATTCATGATAGGGACAAATGGGTAAAGATGGCTCATGCGTTATCTATTTCGTCGGCACTTCTTGTACATTCGTTAGAGTTTGAGCTCAAACTTTTAGATAATTTGAAATTGACTTAAACTTTTGTTTGAACGAACTAAGAGAAGTGTTTCTAGCCTGATATCATCTCTCGGGTGGAAGTCCCTCGAGCAACAACGACGCTTGGTATCAATCATCTCATTCCCGACAGAGATACATTTTTGTCAGACAGTGGTGTATGGTCTCTCCCCACCACCAATAGTCCTCTTCATTCAATCGTCCAATACATATTTTTAGTCTGCACGCGTGCCTGTGCACTTTGTTTGTTTTGGAACCAAGTTTTTAGTCAACGTTTTATGCACATGTTCACAGCATCGGAGCTTCTAGTATATCCAAATTTGGATGATTAGGAATAAATCTATATAATACACAGGTACGTGTTAACTACGAGACTCAAAATGAATCTCTGATTACCTACATTTGCCTTATGGTAGTTATGACTACATTCAATAAATCAGGGCGATGACCTTATACAGACATTTGAACAGATGCTTGTGAAATTAAATGAAATGAAAATGTTTATTTCGTTTTACATGCAAGTATACAATTTAGTATTTACAGAGATATTAGTTCCGATTACTTTTACTACATATCTATCTATCCGTAAAGTGCATCCCTCATGATTTGAGTATATTTGCACTTCGGTGCAGGTGCGTCTGAGTGTCAAAACGTTTGTAACAGGAAGTTGAGGAACAGGAACAATGTCACTAAAATCAGGTGCATGTATATACTGAATGCATGAAACGAAAAGGATCTGACTAGAAGAAAGTGACTTTCTTATAAGTTGTCAGCCCCTGTTACAAAAGTAGTACTTATAAAAAAAATGCTAGGCTTAAAAAAATAGGCTCTTGAATATTATACATGTAAATGCCTTTGAATGGTTTTAAATTGTCAAGAATTAGTCTTAATGTGAAGCATGTGCCTTTGGTAGTTTTATTTGAGTTCCTGAAACAAGAAGTAGTGCATATGGACAAGCGCTATGAAGCAAAAAGCCATTCATATCACTTATTTTTGATGTTGGTTTGAGCCTTCTTGAGCCTACTTGATTGTTATAAGAATGTTACAAAGCAATCCGCCGCGTATGTCCTTATACATTTGAACAAATGGTTTTTAGTTTAAATACGAAATGAAAAACATATACACTGTAAACAAATTTAGCGACAGTCATCAAAGAATTCAACATTAAATATACATCTAATTATAACAGAAACATGGTTGAAAGAAGACGTCATCGCCTCGACAAGTCTACCTCCTCAGGTAGAGGGTCAGCTGCGATGTTACTTGAAGCTATGCGTCAACCAAATACTATGGAGCATTCCAAACGCTCCTGAAGTCACACACGTTCGAGTCCAGTGGTGGGGTGAAACTTCAGAAGGGGCGACATTCAAGTACGTATAATTGCCATTTTTTTTTACGAAATGCCTTTGCTCATATCGCGCTTATTGAAATACACCATAAAGTTATGGTGTATTTCAATAAGCGCGATATGAATTACCAAATTATAATAAATTACCAAATTATAATATCAAATGGCAATTTCCAATACTATATTTGTAGACCAAAGGATGTTAAACGAACGGGCGATGAGCTCGTGAAAACAACGGCACGATACCCTATTCGGTCTGGGCCAAAGCAATTCGCTGCTTATTTATCAGGTATGAAATATAAAGAATCGTTCTTATTTTCGATTTCAAATCCATTTGATTAAATTCACAACTAAATATTCTAAAAATAAATATTTTAATTATAATGAGGCTCGAAGTTTCAGCAATTCACTGCATATTTATCAGGTATTGAAAAACAAGATTCGTTCTTATTTTTAGGCCCCAACCCCAAAGTTGGGGGCCTATAGAGTTGGGGTGTCCGTCCGTCTGTCTGTCCGTCCGTCTGTCCGTCCGTCTGTCTGTCCGTCTGTCATCGCTTTCTTGTACGGGCTAGAACTTTTGAACGGAAGGTCATAGAGACTTGGTTATAGGCTCAAATGAAAGGTCTTGGTCCGTAGATGTGCCTTTTGACCATTTCGGTCAAAAATACCCCACCGGAAGTGGTCAAATTGGCCAAAATAGCCCAAAATAGCGGTTTTTCAAGACCTGAGCTTGTACGGGCTAGAACTGTTGAACGGAAGGTCATAGAGACTTGGTTATGGGCTTAAATGAAAGGTCTTGGTCCGTAGATGTGCCTTTTGACAATTTCGGTCAAAACACCCCACCGGAAGTGGTCAAATTGGCCAAAATAGCCCAAAATAGTGGTTTTTCAGGACTTGAGCTTGTACGGGCTAAAACTTTTGAACGGAAGGTCAAGGTGACTTGGTTATAGGCTCAAATGAAAGGTCTTGGCCCGTAGATGTGTCTTTTGACTATTTCGGTCAAAAACACCCCACTGGAAATGGTCAAATTGGCCAAAATAGCCCAAAATAGCGGTTTTTCAAGACTTGAGCTTGTACGGGCTAGAACTTTTGAACGGAAGGTCCTAGGGACTTGATTATAGGCTCAAATGAAAGGTCTTGGTCCGTAGATGTGCCTTTTGACCATTTCGGTCAAAACACCCCACCGGAGGTGGTCAAATTGGCCAAAATAGCCCAAAATAGCGGTTTTCCAAGACTTGAGCTTGTACGGGCTAAAACTTTTGAACGGAAGATCATAGAGACTTGGTTATAGGCTCAAATGAAAGGTCTCGGTCCGTACATGTTCCTTTTGACCATTTCGGTCAAAAACAACCCCACCGGAAGTGGTCAAATTGGCCAAAATAGCCCAAAATAGCGGTTTTCCAAGACTTGAGCTTGTACGGGCTAGAACTTTTGAACGGAACGTCTTAGAGACTTGGTTATAGGCTCAAATGAAAGGTCTTGTTCCGTAGATGTGCCTTTTTGACCATTTCGGTCAATAAACACCCGACCGGAAGTTGTCAAATTGGTCAAAAAGAGCGGTTTTCATAGGAAATATATTTTAAATCTACAAAAACCCATACCCCTTCGAGTTTGGGGGCGGTTGGGGCCTGTTCGTGTTTCACAAATACTTCCTTGTCGAATTCAAATTCATTTGATTAAATTCACAACTATATATTCTAAAAATCAATAATTGAATTATAATGAGGCTCGAAGTTTTAGCAATTCGCTGCATATTTATCAGGTATAGAATAAAAAGATTTGTTCTTATTTTCGAATTCATTTTATTCAAATCACATCTAAATTTTCTAAATAATCAATGATTGAATTATAATGAGGCTCAAAGTTTTAGCATAGCTTAATTATCACATTCTACTTCATGTATTGTACTGATGTAAACGTTCCAAATTTGTCTACAGATTTGGGAACCCTGGTGTTTGAGGTTCTAAGTGGACAAATGCAAGTTCCTGTCGGAAGAGCAATCGTCGATAAGCTTGGACAGCTTAACCCTAGCCGACCTATTAACGGGTAACGTTGATAAACTGTTCGCAAATGTTCACATTAATTACAAACAATTATTATAAATGAATATTAGCTCGACATATAGCTATATATTGAACTCTATGTTAATATCTCGAGCTAGAGATGTATTGATTCTTAATAAAATTTGATAGATTTGAATAAAATAACAATCCTTTTAATAATCTTTGTTTCCAGATTCTTCCCAGTACTTTCATCCGAGAATGAAAAGATTGCAGACTTGCAAGTTTCACTTGCTTTGGAGTCTTTGATGGGTTCGTTTATTTACATATTTTCTCTTTTTGTATAGGTGCATGATAATGGAGTGCACAGAAAATATCGTTAACATTTTGAAATAATAAACAAAGGACCGTTGTTATACATTAACGAACATGGTTTAACATTCACGCACAACTTAGCTATGTGCTCAGAAAAAAAAACGTACTTAGAAGTAAAACTAATGTTAAGACTCAAAATAAAAGTACATGTATATTCGAAAACTTTAAAAGTCATATTCATATTAACATTGTTGACCTGAATATTGTATGATCAAATATAAGACGATGTTTGTTTTTACAGAGATTACCATGAACTATTTGTAACCCCAATACATTGTTCTTCCCGCAGCTTCATACGACAGCACCATGTCTTCCGTCCCAACACCTGACATGAGCGTCGATTTCTATCAGAACCATCAAACGACTATACCATCATCAGCCACCACCCATTTACCCCATGGCGTGCATTTCCACCCGGCGCCCGCCGTGGTCGTGCCTCCCGCCCATCCACCCTTTGATCCGGTTCCGCCTCCGTCGCAACCGCCCGTGTACTCTCCGCATAATGATCCGTTCAATTCGCCACTGCCACAGAAGAGTGCATCGCGGGTAAGTTCTTTGTTTATTAAACATATATAATAAGCTTGCGACGATGGTGCGGTATTCTTTTGGATTTATATCCAAACAGGTTAATTGACAGTTTCTTCCCTTTTGCAGTTGATTGCACAAAATCTCAATTTGCCGATTGAAGTCATCGCTCCCTGAAACAATGTTTCCATCCAGCTGATTCATTAGAATAAAATAAATCGATTGTCATCGAAACAACAATGCCTCGCATGATTCAGATTATGATACGACACCAATATTTTGAAATTTCAGATTGGCCAAACAGTCACGCACATTAGCAAAGCTGACGCTCAAGCCTTTGGCATCCCGAATCCCTTAAGAGAAAGTCTTCATTCTCAAACGAGTGGCGGCCAAAACTCTGCCAACTCGCGACCCTACAGCTCAGGCCATGAAACCACGCTGCCTCCTTATCCGTCCTCGACCGGTAGTTATCCGCAAAGTAGTTATGTGGCCAGTAGTGGGAAGCCGTCTATTACTCCAACTCGGTCGCAAGGGGTAAGTTTTCGCATTCAGGATCAAAACAATGAATATTTATATTTTTAAGATGGACATCATATCGAAAATAGAGATTAATTACATTACACCCAATGCGATTACATGTATCTGTGCTAAAATCCTAATGATAGTTTGACGCATGTCATATACGCGTTTCCTATATTTTTTTATGCCGTCCACCATTTAAGAAAATATTTACTGTAGCAAATGTTGTCCATTCACCAAAGATCGATATTGTGTATGTTGTTAAACCCAAGTCGTTTTATAAACCAAAACTTAAACCAACTCTACTGGTCTTATATGATTAATATGATATGATTATAAGTATTGTTATTTTTTTTTTGCAAAAAAAAAGGTTCCATTTGCTGTTTCGCGGTTGCGTCCGGACAAGCCTCATTCTGACTCTCAAGGAACATTGAAAGGACTGAGTACACTTGAAACTCAAATAGGGAGTGCCAAGTCTTCTAAAGAAGTGGCCGCCTCTGGTAAATATCATCGTTCAAAATGGTTTACGAAATATTCGAAATGTGCTTGTTAATAGCGCAATTTAGTATCAGAGCCGTTACATTACATTTAATTTTGACCTCGTTGACAAATCACTTATAGTTAGTCATGGTTTGAACTTAGTTTTTAAGTTTATAAAAAAAAAAAACGCAAGATAAAATATGATACATTATTTAACATTTTTTATTAAAGAGTTATCATTTGCGTCGTAAGTAAGTAAAGGTGCAAAGAGTTAAGTACGCTCACAAATTTGAATTGCAGCACGCACAAGCGACAGTCATGTGCCTAGCAGTGATCTGGTTTCTGCACTCCTGGAACGTGGCAATAAGTTGAAGCAAGCTATGATAAAATCGACGCTAGACCTTCCTTCTGATAAGCCTGATCTTGGGACTGAATATGGAAGCATATTTTCGCCATTGAAGAAGTAGGTTATACATGATACCGATATCATTTTGCCAATATCATATCGCAATTATTCAGTGTTGTTTTTTTTCTGCAAAAGGAAAGGCTTCAGTTTGATATGACAATATATTTTAGTACTACTCATCAACATAACGTCATGAACTACATTGTATTCACATTATGTTATTGAATTCACTTTTCTTCATTTTTCCCCCACGCAGTAATGGATCCACGCAGAATCTATACAACGAACTACTAAAAGAAACGGCAGCGGGATCCCAACCTTCTCGAGGCAATAATCCATTAAATGTACTCGACAGCTACACTTCGGATTTGGATGAACGGGCTGTTGATATAGTGATGGGAGACCAGATTGCCAGTCAACAATATAAGGTTAGGGATAAGTTGGTCTACCGGTAGATTGTATACTGTGATTTCTAGTGAATCCGTAATACATGTATATTGATTCTGTATCATCAGATCATCATATTTTAGCGGGCGATTGTTTTAGCATATCATATGTAACTCCATTTCAGATTATGCCAATTAACGGTTTGATGGAAGCATGATTATGTTAAAATATATATTGTTTACGAATATTTTTAGATTACAATTAATGTTATCATAAAATTTAAGTGATTTGATGTGTAATGATACGAATTCAACTGCCAATCGATATCCCACAATACGGATATAAATGTTATCAATTTTATGTATAACTAAAATAAGATACAGAAATTATTGTCTTCAATGGACGAATAAACAGACTTGACTTAATTCTTTCCAACCCATATAATCTAAGTGTAAATAGAATCTGTATATCCACCTCCTTACAGTTGATGAAAGCCTTAAATGGTAGTCCGGCGTCTAGTCTCTCCCTCGACGATCAAAACAGTGACATCGGCGACCCGCTTCATGACGAGAGCATTCTCAATGAGCTGTTCTATCGGGTATGACATTTTGGAAATAATCGATTTTAACCATTCTATCGGGTATGGCATGGGTATGGCATGGAAAATATACAATACTAAACATTTATGTATATTCATGTATATATTCAATATGTACGAATATTATGCCAATAGTGTTCGCTTGATGTGAAATAATGCCGAAAACGCCGGAAAAAAGGGGAAAACGCAACGCTATTTGTATAGCTTTAATATAGATTTATCATGCAATACAATTATTGCAGTTATATATGTCATGGCTAAAATAATCGAAACTGTAGAATATGTAGTGTGTAGTCTATACAGATGATTAAGCTATGAGGTTTGGTCTCTTTGTTTGAGATGGAATAACTTTAAAACCTTCCTTCATTGTTTTGCAGGATGGAAGTGAAGCGAGTGACATTGAGCTCGAGATGTACACGGAGATGACCGAACAAGGCACCATGGTCTCTCACAGCACTGTGCCTGATAAAAGGCCGAGCCGGAGTAGACGGAGAGAGCAATCGACGAAGAGCAAAAGGAATACGTCTGCTGTATCTATGGAAAGCGACGGAAATATTGTAAGTTGTTAACCATATGAAGTTATCGCCTATCATTATTCCTTAAGCCAAATAATGAGTAAATTTGTGAAGATATATAGGTTTAGATTGAATGCCTATTAATCTCTAGATATTTGATAGACTAAATTTAACGCCCAAATGATAATAATAGTAAAAACTGGATAAAAAAACATAAGAAATATGTTCGGAGTTTGATATGCTACCGTAAAAAAATCTTCCTTTGTATTGAAACTACATGTACATTGCAATTTGATTTGTCCTTAATTGCGTGTTTTCATCTGAAGAGACCTCCTTCAAGAGGGTCCCGGTGCTCCTCCATGTCCAGTATCATTTTGAATTTGGACGAACCCAGTCTTGACTTGGATGAAAAGCCAAAGAAGAAGAAAAAGAAGGTTCGATCAAGAAGTGCCTCGTTGGTTAGTGTTTTGTCACAAGTCGAGGTTTTATATGGCGTCTATAGTAGAATAAGCCTTCATCTACATGATGTATAGCGCACTCATCTAGTTGACTTTTTAATTGTTTATGAAAATGAGTATGACTAGGGCCAACTTAATTGTCGTCAATTTTCATTGGTCCATATTTTAAAAGCTATGGGCCCAACAATGTATCGACACACAAAAATAACAAACACAAATAAGTTTAAAGGGCTCAAACTGCCAAAAGTGTTTGCTTCAACAATGTTGATTACAGTATATTGACAAATTATATTTTGAATGCACCTCAGGACCGTAAAAAGAAAGGCACCAAGAAGGGCGGGCGACGCAGCCGCAGTCGAAGCAGAACTGGATGTCAGAGCGACAGCGAATTGATTGCGTCAGAGACATCGCGGGTCTCCTTCGATACCAGCGTCAACGAGTCAAGGGACCAGTCAAGAATAGGTATGTTTTATGTATTTTTCTGGGCTTTCCACTGCTGATGTAAAAGATCGAGCAAACACGCATCCTGAGCCAACGGATTATGTTCTATTTGGTTAAATATCAGTCAAAAGAAATTTGGCGCAAGCGATGAGTGGTAACAAAATGCTATTGATAACATCTTTTCTCCTAAATATATGTTATGAATCGGGAAAAAGAAGAGCGAATAGATATGTATAGGATAATAATCAAATTCACTACCAATGACACCGCAATATTTCATTTCTTTCGTTTTCCAGCCAAAAAGAAAAAGGAGGACACCATAGACGGCCTGAGTGTACAGCGTTTGACGTTGCTAGGCCGTGTCCACGTTGCTAGGGTCGTGATCGACAAGCTGTGTGTTGAGGATGAAGCCAGGTCTCGTGACTCCACGCCGGTCAGAGGAAAGTCTCGCGGTGGCGGCGGCAAACCACCAAGACCTAAAAAGAATGATAAGAGGTAGGATTCGATAACTTTGCTTACCGATTGTTTTTTTGAAAGTATTATGTAGCGTACAAAGGAATTCCAACTTTTAAATATTCAATGTACATTATGATTTTGATACAACGTTTTTATCCCCCGTGAAAACGAGGGGATATAGGGTTGAGCTTGTCCGTCTGTCCGTCTGTCCGTCTGTCCGTCTGTCCGTCTGTCCGTCTGTCCGTCCGT
>LQRL01109932.1:3237-13676 GCA_001703475.1 Hydroides elegans | reverse complement strand
ACTTGTTACACTTAACAAACTACTAAAATGAGCAACATTTAGCATCAAACGTATCAAACTTTTTACTAATGTATGTTCTACATACCATTTATGACCTGATAATCCAGTTCTATGCCATAAATCCAATAAAACACACTTTTTCAAAAATCCAACAAAATCACGTCTGCTGCTTTGTGTTTCGCGAAAAGCAAGGAAGACTTCCGGTGAGGCTAGCTGCACACCAGTTGGGACGCTGGTGCCCGAGATTATCCCGGGATTATCCCGCTACCTACAGTGTTTTTAGTTTTGTCAAATGATTTATCTGATAGAAAACCATTTACGCGAAAAGGATCCTTTATCAGAGGATAAAGCACGATACTTGGGAGGATTTCTTAGTAGAATATCATAGACTTTAGGATAAACAATCTTGAAAACATTCAATTGAAGGGCTTAGTGCACAAACCTGTTACGTGGAAAAAAACATGTTTTGGAGATAACAACACAGTCGATATATTTGAAATGTATTCCCATGCAATTTGCCATACCCACGCAAAGTCAAAATGCTTCGTGAACAAATCTGTCTTTTGCAATAAACATGTGAAAAAAAAAACCTTTATTTTCTTTATATCAAAAATGTATTAACTGATTCGTGCATAAAACTGTCTTTTGCAATAAAAATGTTTTGCAATAATTATCGTTTGCCTAGAAAATCGTGAACTTTCAAAGTCGTTTTTCTCGAAACTACGATTTCGCACTAAACAGGTTTGTGCACTAAGCCCTTCAATTGCTCTCTAGTTAAAAATGGATGTGGACCATACCTCTATTACTGTTGCTATTATTCACATTCTGTAAGCTGGCCTGTTTTTGTTTTTCCTCAAAGTAAGCGTATAAACTCTTTGTCCAACTTCCAACGGCGCGTATATGAAGCCAAAACGTATCTGTTTGGAAAAAATATGTATTTTAATATTAAATCTCCATATTGACTTTTAGTAGTTTATGTAAAGTGCCTCAGAATATTCATATAGATTTGGCACTATAAACCCATTAACATTAACATTTTATTTTTGAGAGTATGAAACAGCAGCACTTAATATATATTGATTAATTTATGGATTTATAGTCAATCAATAATCAAGCAAATATTTAAACCTTTTCCGCAAATATACTTCATATTAAAATGTGAAATATTACAATTTTGTTTTTAAAAGTAAGTTATGTTTTAAAATAACATATTCAGTGCACAGTGTAATTATCTACTAAATCTACTCAATCTTCGTAACTCCTACTACAGTGTGCTATTCTTATCATGGTTGGTTCTTAAATTGAGAGTCTTGTACATTTCGTATATACATGTAAGTTACTTGTCATTACTTTTGATTTTTTAACGAAGAAATATGCTATGTAAACTGAGTGCAAATAGACCTCTATAACTCAGGAAAGGGGTGTGTGTAGCATTATGCAAGTGTGAAATCTACGTTAATTGATATATATGAACAATACTTTTCTGGGCGAAAAAATATACATGTATAACTAAACTTTAGTTGAGATATCATGTATGAAAACTGTTAAAAAATTATACAAATATGTGACATAGATGAAGGGCCAAGTTACTATGCTAAGCTCTGTAAAACAGCATGTTATATCTTCTTAACATAATTTTGCACATACTCCTTGGATCGTTACCATCTGAAATTAAGAATTTACAAACACATACCCATTTTTGCTTGAATCGATTTTTGCTTAAAAATGTAAAGCAGTTTTGAAAAAAGAGAGGTTGCTACCACGGTAGTGGATTGGTTTCAGGATGTGAATCAAATGTACCCCATTTTGTAATCATCTATGAACTTTACACTATGTCTAAGATTAAGAAAAACAATCATTAACTCAGTTAACACCTCGGACAGCCATTCTAGTTTACAAGGCAGTGCAGGACTGAACTTATTAATTGGTATTTGGATTCATGGTTAATGCAACAGGTACACCTAGTACGCTGATTTGAATAATTAGATAATCATTTCAGAAAGAGATGTCAATTGTTTGATAGTAAATTACTATTCACTCATTTTAGGGCCGCATTTGTGATAACCGCAATGCATTTTAATACAAGACCAACATACACTGAACCAATCGACTGTAGTATGCATTTATTTGCTTTTTTTGTATATCCCATTATTATAATGTTTATGTCGACATACCTGATATTTCCGGAGCGCTGCTAATTGTGAAGGGATGATACTCGTGCTTGGCAATGGACGGGATTTTGATGAAAATATAGTCGCCCGGACGAAAAGAGAAGCTTGCGGGTCTGCTTATCACTAAATGCGTCACCTGAATATAAATGGTAGACAATGTCTATACCCTAGAACTATTATACTTGCGTTTTTCGAAATAAAATCACTTCGTAATAACATGCTATCACGGTTATTTGATGAGAATATCATATTCGAAAGGAAACGTTTCCGAAGTTGTTTTTTATTTAGATTAAACGTTTTTTTTGCATTGATACCAACTATTTTTTTAAATTATCGAATTGTATTGTAATATTAATATGCTTGCCATCATATCATTTCAAACGTTTGAAAACAGAAAAATATAACAACTCAAATAAGAACAATACTGACCTTAGACGGAAGAAGATTTACTTTCTTGATGAAAAACTTTTCATTTGTGACTTTCTTCTTCACAACTGGCACGACTTTTTCAAGCACGAATATGACACCCGGTATTACAAAGAATATCCAGAAGATTGGCGCATGTAGTATAAGAAGGAGCCAATAGATGGCGTATAATAAATGCGTAAAGTAGAAGACCTACAAAATAAATATAAATACTTAATTGCTTTTAACATCATGACCTGTAGAATGAAATTTAAAAAGAATATATCTTTTTACAAATAACTTATTGATGAAAATGCAAGATAAAGTTGTTCTTACTTTTTCTAACTACATGTGAATAGAGTTGTCTATTCCGAGAATTGCATACATTTACGTTAAATGCATCTCACAGTTTCATAAACAATATCACCAAGTTATTGGATGATTGAACTTTGATATTTTTATATACTGACCTGAAAATAGCCGTTCCGTCGAATGAAAGGCAAGGCACAAACGAATATGATAACAAGTGCAAGAACTAGAAATACGCCACTCAAATAGGCGAATCCAGGAATTAGACCGATTTGACTGCGAAATGTGAAGATGAATTCCCAGTATTTCAATTGTACAGGATTTTCGTCGGAATCCACAATAATAGCTTTAAATATAAGCATATTCATATGAAAAGTAAAAGTCATCACAATTTATCTGTTTTGAGAACAATTGGTTCTATACAGCCAAAATACGGTGTTGTATATAGATGCACAATTATCATTAAATAAGTTTAAGCGCTTGTTTTGCTTTCGATTTTTAACAAGCTATCTATTCACTTTGACGCAATAATGAAACAACTCTTTGATGTCAGAGCTTATAAATCGAAACATACGTTTGATGTTATTTCTGAGCGAAATTTCCGTACTTACACAAATTGACTAAATGTGCCACTGTATGTACAACACTGAGAAGGACTATGGCATACCCTACGACGCGATGTAGTAATATGTGATGATCAATCGGTAAAACTCGGCCAAGCTTCGTTGACCGAAGCCACGTTAAACTATGACGTAGCATCAAAACAAGAACCAATGAGGAGTGGATATTCAAACTCATTCCCGTCGCCCTAGCAACAACTAACGCGAATCCTGATTGGATGTAGCGAATACTGGTGATGAATAAACCGAGGTTGATGAATATGTAAATGAGGGTCCAGAAAAATAAGCATTTATTGTTCAGAATGGATTGCCTGATGCGGGTATGTAGAGGGTCTTTGGATTTCTTTTTTGTCTTCTTCTTGTCGTCTGTTATCCATTTAGCTGCACTGTAAATACACATATAACAAAAATGATATCAGTTTTGATAACGGAACAATAATGATATATTTACTCAGAAAGAATGTATGGTACTACTCATTCATTTGAGTTATAAAATATTTCACCTTCAAAGCATGTTTTACAGACAGTCAGCAATTGCAACAGCAATATATGCATTTGCTATTCCACAACCAAAATGGTTACTCGCACAACGTCACAAGACATGGCGCATTTTCGTTCAAGACGTGCTTTCATGCATCGACGTCGGAAATACGTCTTTCGAATGTCGACGTTGTTACCTATGTCCAGACCAAAATGACGTCCCGGATAACTGCCACATGTGAGGGAATGAAAACGTCCTTTCAACGTTGTTCGACACCTTGTAGAGCGGACGGGTTAGAGCATTCAGGAAAAACATATTTCTAATCATCATATACCCGGCGCCTCTCAACTCCCATATATCTAGGAGTTGGGCCGTGTTATGTTTGGACAGTAGAGATTTAATCAATTTCAAATACTTATAAACACTACACTACCTCAGCGTTAGACTCTCAATGACACCGGGATGCTGTTTGAGTACATTGTACAGCTCATCAAAAGAAATAGCGCCACTTTTATCTTCATCCGCCGCTTCGAACAGCGTGACAACGAGGTCCTCGATGACCGCATCACTCAGTTGCATGTTGCTTTCGCGGACGCAGTGTTGTAAAACGGTGCGCAGTTCGTCCAAGTCGATTTCACCGCTACCTGGCAAAGTAATAAGCATGCATGAGTAAACATAATTATGAATTGAATCTCACAACGTTAACGTCCTATTTCATTAGTTTTCGCATTCGTACCATAACCTACAAATCAATTTACATAGATGTATATGCTTAAAAAATAAAAATGTTTATTCGACAATACATATATATTATCAATATTCGTATTCAATCTATGGCCTTTTTTTATAAATATTGTCAGAAAAACACCAACGATTCAACATGGAAAAGTAGAGGATGAGTTTAAAGATGAATCAAAGAACGCTATTCCGATCGGCACTGCGTAAAATGCACCATATAACGATGCCTTCTACTGTACACGATTCAGTGAAGTGTGACGTGCAGCGTGCGCACAGTTATCAAATTGGCACGACGTTGCAACGCTATTGTTCACATACCATCGACATCATAGACTTCAAAGAGAAAGCGCAATTTATCAGTAGGACTTCCCCGTCGCATCAGCGTCATGGCTTGTGTGAATTCGTGCAGATCGAGTGTACCCGACTTCTCCGTGTCGAACAAATCGAAGAAGCGCTCGGTGAAGAATGTCTGGAAAATGAATGTATACATTGACTATCATGTAGCGATGATTCAGTAATGGTTAACCGTATTTGTAAGCGGACACAGATGCACACGCGAATCAAATGCAGTGTATGAGATTACAAATATGAACCGGAATTAAATTTTACTATTCTGATTGATCAAGATAAACTATCAAGTTGCCTTAATTAAGTAGAGATATTAAACGCATGTCTAATATTTTCAATGTAAATTCAAATAAAACTTAATTTCGAAACATGTTTCTACTTTTCAATTTTAATCAAACACCTCTTTATAACAGTAAACGAATCGTTACAATAAATCATTTCCTAAAATATGTATTATCGACTTGTTGTTCGTATGAATCACAATGTCGATCTCACAGGCAAGAGTTTTATAAGAATGTATTGTATACTTCATGCTCGTAAAAATATCAATCTCAAATTCATCATACTTATTTGTAGATATCAATTTTAATAGAACAAAAACGTTTTGTTTAGAAACAAGTAAATCTGTTTAGTACATTAAAGTAACTTAACCATTGCGATAGTCTATATCATTTCAAGACATTTATAATTTTATTTATAATGCACTTTATATTAGGGATATAACCCTAAATCTGAATATCCGATTCACTATACTTACATCTTTGATGCCCATGGCCGCCTTGAACTCATCCCGATCGATCTCCTCATCCTCCCCGGCCACCTTCATAAACTGCACCTTGACCCACTTCAGCCACTCGAAATCCAGATTGATCGAATCCAGGTTATCGCTCCAGCGGCGTCTGGATCCATCGTAGCCATTTCCGGTCGCGGCGATCTCCGGAACCGGAAGCTGATCTTTGACCTTGGCCCGATGAGCCACGTGGAGGTTTTCGCTGCGACGGCGTTGGGTGAAGCGAGGATGCTTTTGAAATTTGAGTTCTGGTAATTTATCCTGGGATTCGTCTTGGTTTTCGCTGTCCTCGATTTGCTCGGTGTTTCGGTGTTCACGTTTTTCAAGTCGCTGTAGTGTTCGGTCGAAATCAAGGTATTGGGCAGTATTGGTTAAAAGCGCAACACCTTTCTTTAAAGAGTCGTGCTTAATATTAGATCTATCATTGTCTTTCATTGCTGATGACATGTTAATCACCCGTCCTTTCTCGATACAGTGATCATTTGCAGGCGTATCAATTCGTCTATCAAGTAAGACAGAGTTTGTCGGGGTTGGACCTACATCTTTTGCTCTTATGTCTGAATGCAGATATACAGACGTTGCAGTAGATGGTTCTATATCGACAATGTGATCACTTTTAGACAAACGGGACCGGCTATTAAGTCGATTAGAACTATTGCTGTCTGGATTATTAACTGAAAGTTTCTGGTTTGAATTTGAAAGGATTTCTTGTACACTTTGTCTTCTTCGCGAGTGGTTTGATTTTCGCTTTGATGCTTCTCTCATTGATTTACTCCTGGTATGTGGTTTCTTTCCATTTCGACTGCTTTCTTCGCTAGAGGGTCGCGACTTCGAACTGGCATTTTTAAGCGACACACCGCTGTATAGTTCCTTTCGTTTATTCATGTTTGTGTCAGATATATCGTCCGATGATTGGTCTGTTTCGACATGAGACAAATCCTCTCCAAATGCATCTACATGCTCATACCTCGAAACTACAATATCAATGTTGCGAGGGGTGATGGCCTGAGATGAGGTGTCAAGTTGAGGAGCACACAATACATCCCTTTGCTGACAGTTCGCATCGTTATTGGTACAACTAGTGGGTTTAAGATGGTTTGCTTGGAGGAGTTGGGATTGTTCTGGTTGGCAAACGAGAGGCGTTACTGGTTGAAACGAAAAAGTGTTATTTGTTCCATCCGTGTTTATTGTAGAATCGCTGCATTTTGATGTGTTCGCAACTTCAAATATTCTCAGGTTCGGATAATATCCAATATTTTGTGAGGTCCTCTCGTTTTCTGAATGTGTCCCACTCACTGATGTTTCTCTACATTCGTCATCTGATAAGCCTGAAATGGTAAGACTTCCGTCTTCGTTTTGTGGCGCAACATATGTGACTTTATGTTCTATGTCACCCGCGTTCTCTTGTTCTGATTGGTCCCGTGTTGGAGATGGATCTATTTTGAAACTCCCGACTCGGTTGGATTTCCGTCTCTTTCGCTTTGCTTTCTTGTGCTTCGTCTTCTGAATTATGTCTTTATTAGACAAATCTGTAACATAATGCAGAATAATTGCGTATAGATGGAACTTGCAGAAACGAATTATCACATAATAAAATTATAGCACTAAATCCTGAAATCCTATTTCCTAACAATCCAATCTTCCAATGGATTCCTTGTGGGAAACAAAAAAAGGAGATCAAATTTTACGTACAATTGTTAATGAATATATTTTCTTGGAAAATATAATTTGATTTACATTTATTTCATTATCCTTTGCGTACATGCACAAATTTTACCCGTTTCGCAGATTAGTAGGATGCGAAATTGTTTAAATGTATGTTCATGTTTGCCATAAAATAGAGTCTATAAGTAAAACTCAATCCATCGAATTGAAAATCAGTTAAAAGCTGTCCACTATCTGTTTCATGTCTGGATACAAAATATATAAAATATATAAAATATATTGAGCCAAAAACTATAACATGATAGAATGATTGTGACCCTACTGTTGATGTTTCGGGTAAATGGATCAGGAATCATAAACAATAGTATATGGTAAAGCCTTTTCTTTTACGTAAAACGATAAATTGTTTTAACACCTCTCGATGTCTCCTATGTAAATGATTAAATCATGCTTTTGTGTAGCAATCATACAGAATAATACCTTTGGCTAGCAATCAATGGCAAAAGACAGTACGGAATTCAACATCGGCGTCAAAACAATTTGCTCGACGTTACCTTTACTTAAAGACGTTATATAATGAGCATAATATCACCCGCTTAAGCAAAAGCATCATGAAAGTATGACTTTGTACTCGCTGGTCGGTCACTCTTGCAAAATGATTAAAACAATCATCCCATTAGACTTCTACATCTGTTTCCAAGACATGTAGGTAAAATTAAAATTAGATGTTTTGCTGATTATGGGTTTTTACACGAATGTTCGATGATCGTCATTGAGTAGCCTTGAGTAGGAAAATATTAGTCAATTGGACGAATTAATATCTGAACTAAAACATGGACCGACAAAATGTTCTCTTTTATAGCACCAGAACGCCTTCATTGTAGTTAAACGAATAGCGAGGCATAACGTGCGCGTCTTTTCGCTTTGTGATTACGAATATTACGTGCCTTGACTTATAACATCTACTTATAATTTATTAAATAAAATTCAACCATTACCTGTGTCCATCAATGATACTTGCATCGCATTTGGCATCGATTGTCGACGACCAGTCCTTTGATTCGCCTGTTGCTCTTGGATACCATCAACGTTTTGTGTTGCTATGGCCTGAAGCGAAGTAAAGTTAGCTCCCAGTCCCGTGAAGCTCGAATGCCTTCTACCGCGTCCATGGTTACTAGGGCTGTTGCTAGGTAACTCCATGAAATGTGTCGATGTCTTTATACTATGACGTCTTTCTGCCATTGTTGAATTGGTCGATTGTTGCTCTGTGTTGCCATGGTGATACGTTACACTTTCACCCGTACGTGTTGGCATTTCCGATGCCACTGCAAATGTGTTGAGTAAAGGGCCGTTAAGGCGAATTTTGTTTTCAGGCGGCGGGAAGTATTTATGATTGTCATTGGGTCCGTGTGTACTCATACTCTGATTTAAATGAGTATTTGTCAGTATTTAACACTTATATGGATACAATCGATTGATGGACTAGTAATCCCTTTATCGTGTTATCATTTACTATTCTAAAATAGGGTTCGCTTGGGAATAACGCACTTTTCATTCAAATTGTTTTATCAAGCAGCATCTATAAACAAAATAAAATAAATCTTAATCATTATAAATACAAGTTCTATATGGGATACAACATGATGAGAAAAAAAATGTATACCGTGAATATGAATAAATGATATGTTATTTATAAAATCAGTATGTTTATATTGAGATGTTGTATACTTGTTTCCTAGATATGCTTTTGTTTCGATTAGATATCCAATTAGAATTCGAATATGCATTAATGTTTATATTGCTTTAGGTTAGTATTAATGTAACGCGAAATCATTATATGTACATTTATATTCGCTATGACCACAGTCATCTTAACGACGCTATTAAAATGCAAGTATTATAAATGGTCATGATGATTGATTAATAATAGTTGAATAATAATAGGTGCTCTTACGGGTTTCAGATTTAATGACATGTCCATTTTAGTGGTATTTTTGGTTAGATATTGTTAAATATTAAACAAGGATCATCTATGCACATCATGCGAATCATAATTAATGTACATGTAAAAAATTGAAGCATAAATTGATTGAAAAGCAACGGATGGGAGATGAATATATAATTTTAGAATTTGCGACGTTTTACGCCTTGCTCGAAAGTTTATACAGTTATGGATAAAAATCAGTCACTGATCAACTAACATAAAAAAAAAGAAACATCAACAAGTTTTCGGGATTAATTGATGCCATCAAATATTTGTAATTTGTATTAAGAATAGCGTAAATGTTCATGTCATAAGCGCTAAAGTATAAATGTACTAATGATATACATCAAATATAGAATAACCCTTTTTACTGGTGATTTTTTTTTCATTTAACATGAATAGTGTGTTTCCGAATCATCGTCCTGGTATATAGTAACGTCCCTATCAACCCGGACGTCTAGAAAATGGGGACGTACGCGACTGATTGCTGAATGCCCTTACTTATTACATTATTACTTATTACATTATGGAGTTATCCGTAGTGTTATTAGCAAAGTGTCATACTTCATGTAATACAATTTACAATATTAATATAGAATGTGATTTGCTTTGGAATCTTCATTCCCTTACAATATATGTTCAGAGATGCATTTAGATTTGATAGACATCTGATGTGTGGAATGAATATACACGTCTATATATCTATATTCATTCGCCTTCCATATATCATGCGCTTCAATAATGAGGGTCACTTTTGACTTCGAATTCGGTTTTAAATAGCAGCAGAAAGTCATAAATCAGTTAATGCCTAAGGGATATTTAGAAACAATTTCCAAAATTGAATGACCTTCAAGGTTATTTATCAAATAATTAGAGAATCGTTTGCATATTTTGTCATAGAACTGTTCCAACATTAAAAGACGGATAA
>LQRL01109910.1:47934-58177 GCA_001703475.1 Hydroides elegans | reverse complement strand
GTCGGCGGACGAGAACAGCTGTATCAAATTTCAAAATCAGGTTTGTACTAATGTTGATGGTTGAAAGAATGTTTTGATGCTGATTGTAGATAAGGTATTGTTTTTTTTTATCATCCTTGCTCAACCTGTTTGTATTTTTGCCGCGTATTCATTATGTATTTTGATAGTTTGGTGTGGTTCAAATTCATTATTCACGGAATGATATACGTAATGCAGTTGTTGTGTGTCGACGCAAATAAAATACGACAAGACAAAACACCTCGCACATTACTCTTCAGGTTATATAATCATGTGTAACTTCTGCTGAACATATAAAATGATCAATTGTTTTTATTTATTCTTTTTTCTTCCTGTGAAGCCATATAATTCAACAGATTGAAGGAAAAATATACGAAAACTCAGATCATGATGCTTATTTTTCTGTTAGATAAACACAATTTATGTATGCAAGGCATTTATACACAATTTTTGATTTGCAAAACAAATTCGCAACATCTTTGTCACGTCAATAATACATTGCTCATAGTCATATTTCCCTTCAGGCATGTTCATTCAGAAAATCAGAGAGGCTACGTATAGTGACTTGGCATTCCATAATATGCAACTCTATGCAACGGGGAAGAGATCGCCAGCAATACATGTTTACAACTGTCGCAAATGGGACCGTCTACGCTCCATCAACATACCATGTAGGAACACTAAACACTTGCTAGATGAACATCGCATTAGTGTGAATTTACAACATATCAAACTCAGCTGTTGGGATAGCAATGAGATATACAACCTTGACAAAAACGGAAGATTGAAGCAATCATACGGTTCCAATATAACAATCACTGTCCCGTCAAGCTCTTGGGCAGGAGGTGAACAGAGCACTGAATCTAGCAAGTTATACCGACCACGTATATGTCAAGAGGACGAGGACGGTGCTGTATTGGTTGATGATTTTGGTAACAATCGCATGTTGATACTGACATCGGATGCACAATGGCGGAGGGTCAGGCTCAGTGGTAAGATGAAGAGACTTGACGACGCAGTGCGGTGGCACGGACGATTGTACGTTAGTGCATGGGGTGATAGTAACACACTCACAATGTTTCAATGACTGATTCGCATACATATAGATGGAAAGAATAATTAGTATATTAGAGTTAGTCACTATAAAGATGGTCATTTGGTTTTGAACCCTTTATTTATATATACTTCACCAATTATTTCACAATTTAACTTCAAACTATTATGCTTAGTTTGATCTATAGTAGTAGGATTTGCTATTGATATGACCTTCAAAAGCTGCAGAATTTTGAGAATGTTCGCTTGGTGTAAAGACCCCTATGTGTCTAGACTATATTCTATTGATTAGAAGGGTAAACCATTAGACTAGATTTTATAAATTTGAGGGGGGATGGTGAAAATGGAGCAGATTTTGATTTGCAGATTTATAACCGGTTTTGCTTTTCACACATCAACCAACTGTCATGACATAACATATAGAATTTTGTTGAAACTTTGCGATAAAAAGATATTGTACTTTCATACTGTTTTTTTTTAAATTCTATTAAATTTTGCACAATATTCATGCAGATATCGAAAAATCATAAAATTTGGTTTGGTTATTTTAGCAAGATTTTTTTTCGGGATGCCATATTAAATAAAATATGAATAGACAATCTAAAGAAAATAATTTCGGTTGCCTCTATTAGATGTGTCGCATCATAAATGAGTTACACCATAGTGCTTAATTGGATGTTTAAAACAATAGTCATGTTGTTTAATTAAGTAAGCGTGACCCGTCAATCGTCCAGATAAATGACATTTTTGAAAGTTTATATAGTTATTTATGTGACTTTTAATAGATTTAATATCATAATCAAAACCTCAAGTAAATAATATTTTTAACGGAATTAGGGTGTGTTTCCACGGCGGAAAAGACATGTGTCTAAGTGCAACTACCGTTGACTGACCCAAGTAAGACTTGAGCGTTGCTTGATTAAAGGTTTGGAGTGCAAGTGTCATACTTGGGCTAAAGTGCTTGAGCATTACTGATAATGCATTATTGCATTATTGATATTTTAAAGCACTGTCATATGTGTTTGATGTGCCTAAGTTTTATGTATCTGAAGGAAACGATTTCTTCAAATCTTACACCATATTTGTCATTTTGTGAGAATATATGTATGCGTATAAATAAGTATAGAAGTTATCATTTATCCACTTCAAATCTTTCATTTGAATGGCTATATTTAGAGTTTATAAATTCAAATCAATGCAAAAATGGCTAAATATATGGGTATTTTAGATGATAATGATGTGAATGAAAATCAGCTTATTGAGTCAACGATGTAATGTTTTTAAATCGGTTTCGTCTACAAAAGGATACCGTATTGCTCATACTTACAGAAATTATGACATTTATTCATTACCGAGAATGATTTGATCGCTTATATTTTTTACCTCTAATGTTATAATTATTGATAACATTGCATTTCTTTTCGTCCTCATGCTCCCATCGAACGGATAGTTAGGTTTTTGGATTGCATAGAACAGCTGTTTGTCGTGTTATTAAAAAGATCTCTAGGGCAATTGCATCATTAAGTCACCAATATAACAATTTCCACAAAACCGAGAGCTTATAAACGTAAAAACTAAATTTAAGGATATTGGTGGAATAACAGGAAAACATTTTAGCGATTTTTTAGACATGACCTTTGCTTTCACGTAGATTCATAGGCAATGAGATCGTTAATCAACAATGATCATCTATCATACACTTCATATAGTAAAATACTGTTTTAGAATGATCAAAAAGTATATGAGATGTTCAAATTGCATAAAAACCCCTATCAAATAAATAAGGTTTCATAAAGGATTTCATGCAAACGAAGTATCTGTTCATAACGACATAGAATTACATTCATTTGCCTTGACACAGAACAAAAAATAATGTTGAATCAAGCTTGAGTTGTGCTTTGAGGATTACGACTCAAAAATGTAAGTTGCACTTCGAGGAAATTTCGGTATCTGAAATAAAGCTTATCAATGTGAAAAAAATGACTTGGCTAAAACAAGCTTGAGAAAGTGTCAAACAAGCACTCAAGTACTATGGTTGCATTCGGCCAAGGGTGTTTTGTCCACTGTTTTCTTTATAGGGCTGAAAATATTTTCATTAGTCCTATAAAGAAAACAGTGATACAAAAACACCCAGTCTTTTCCGCCGTGGAAATACACCCTAATTATTCATGTAAAATCCCTCTCTATTTTTAAATGCTCTGTTTAATGGTTTGTCCTTTCGAATGACTTCTCATAACTTAGATGTTATAGTTTTTATTGGTATAATCACCCAACCGTTAAGAAGCGACTACCTGCTGACATAAACATATTGCCAATTCATAGAATTCCAATATTCAAAGACAAAGGAACTTGTTGATTTTTAAAGACACCTAATGATTCTCGCATGATATCACAAAATTTGTTTTTATATGATATATTTTACACTAATTGATATTAAAATACAATATTTTGTCAATAAACCTTCTTTTTTGTTAAAAATTTACAAAGCTAAAAAGAATTTATATTGCATTTTCCGCTTTAGAGCTATTGATGCTCAAAGTATATCTAAGGAACTTGTGGTGCCTTTAATATATTCATGGTAAATGTTTATTTTGCTATATACAATTAGATTTTATGTAAAACTCTTCTCTTACTTATATCCATACTAGAGAGTTATTAAGCAAATGTAAACATAGGTAAGTTCATACATATCTAGATTTTTTGTTTAATCTTTATCAACGAATCATTTGTTGCATTATTCCTTTGTTTTTTTCCAGTCCGTCACTTATTGGCTTGATATGCGTTCAAGCTAGATTATGTGGTTATCTAAAATATTAGACAGTTATCACAATTTAGTGTAATAATGTTACCGATTAATGAATTTATATGGTAAATTTTTGTTCTTTCATTTAATTCTTCTTTTGCAGTTTACTTATTCAAAATGGGTTTTATTTAGTATCTAAAATCTCTCATAATTCACAACTAGATTCTAAATGCAAAACCTAGACTCCATCATAGAGAATAAACACAGTTGAATGTATTTCCTGTCATAAAAAGAAAACACCCATGATTATCTTTTGAACGAAAATAGTGAAAAAAAAGTGTTATCATAGTTTTTTTCACATAGCACATAGATGCGCTCATTAAATGTAATTGAAAATAGTACTCGTTCAATGGTATTGTTGGCATCAGGACAACTCACCCAAAAACCAACTCACCCAAATAAAAATTGTCAACTTACCCAATTTCTTGGATAACTCACCCAAGTTTTTTGTCAACTCACCCAAGTATTTTGGACTACACACCCAAATATTTGGACAACTCACATAATAAGAAATATTTTACGTCTTTTCTCATTTAATTGACACTGATATCCATAAACATACGGATATTAATATAGATATTTCTTTAACATTCGAGATAACACTGATATTATTTTGCTTAAAATCAGAGGAACGTATGCGCACCTGCCTGGGGAGCGCAAAGTGCTTTATAGAAATCTCAAATCCATTGTTTTTGGTTATTAGATGACTTGAAAGCATAGCTTTGATAATTAAAATTATATATCTTAACGAGAAACACATTTTTTAGGTATTCTCTTCATTTATAAAACTTGGGTGAGTTGTCAAAAAAACTTGGGTGAGTTGACCAAAAACTTGGGTGAGTTGACCAATCTTTTTGGGTGAGTTGGTCACAACTTGGGATAGTTGGTTTTTGGGTGAGTTGGTTTTTGTGTGAGTTGTCCGACATCCTCGTTCACGTTAAGTAACAACTCGATGGAAATTTGATATAAGGTACTCAGCAAAGACCTTACACCGTGTCGCATGAAAATTGATTGTAGTAAGAAATATATATTATTTTAAGTTCCGCTTTATTGAAAACGATATTTAATTTGAGTATTGTTAATTTACCAGCCATACTAAAATTCTAAATTCATTGCGGCTATATAAATCTAAAAACAAATATATAAAAAACGTTTTATTTCACATACAAAATTAATGTACATGTATGTGTAGCGAAAAGCTAGCGATGTACTCATACAAGGTTGATACAAAATCTAAAAAAGGGGTGTCTTTTCCTTGCGTTGACATTTTTTATTTAATAGTTTTCCCCACCTTTGCTTTGTCACAATTAACTGTTTTCGTTTCTATGTTGGAAACGTTATGATGGTCAAGGAACCGGACATAATAATCAAGAAATAACGTCTCCATTTGAGTTTTAAAGTTATCATATGCATTAAACGGCATACCTAAAGGTACATTTGTATGGAGATTATAATTGAATCACATGCATTTGTCCCTTTTGTTAAACCGAATGCAAACGTCAATTTGAACATTAGTCAGTTCGTTTGAAAATATAACATTGAAAATCGCTATATCGTTGACCAAAAAGACTAAAGTTTCGATCGAGGGGACATGTGTTCTCTTTTTTGATATAGAAAAAAAATAAAAATAAAATAATTCCAACAATTTTAGCAATTATTATATCAATTTATCGTTCTTTGGTACATCAGAAGGCAAGCTTCTCTGCAACGGGACCCCATCGTGGTAATGGCAAAGAGCAAACGAGTAAGAGGAAGACCAAGGATGTAATGGAATGACAAAATCACAAGACACATGATCTATGAAAATCCACCTATTCCTGCGATGAGCTCATAATGAAAAATAATCATAGTATAGTAGCGTGATATAACTTTGTTTGATATTGGTTATCAGTCATTATACTATCAGTGTAACATATTAACTATTTATGGTAGCTTGACCAGCGTCTGGGCAAGTCATTTCTATTTTAGTTACAACGGAATGCGACCATAGTCTTATTTCTATTTTGTAATATCCTCTTGTTCAATTGACCAATAACGTCACCTTTTTATCACAATGGATCACAGTAGCTTTGATATTTTACTAATCACATGTTATGATAAAAATAAGTGGTGATTCTAAAGAATATGGGTTATATTGTTATGCAGCCGTTTTTAAGTAGCACAAGCTAGTGTATGTACAATATGTCAAATTGATATAATAAATATTTTCAATGAATATATACATACCCATTGTAAATAAAACTAAAAAGTATAAAATCCATATTTTCATGGTTTCAATTCGATGACCTTTACATTGATTTCGTTATGTTGTATAAACAGTTTATGTATTATTATTATACATTTGTCTGCATTTATATGATATGAATAATAGAATTACAACGTAGCATGGGGCGAAAAGATATGTCTTCTATTTTCTATATATTCGAAATAAATTGTCTCGTAATGGATGTCAGACAACTCACACTAAAACCAACTTACCCAAAAACCAACTCACCCAAGTAGTAACCAACTAACCATAATATGTTGGTCAACTCACCCAAGTTGTTGGTCTACTTACCTAAGGTTTTTGTTGACTGAATCATAACTCACATCATTGTTATACTTGCGAAATGACTTTCGGGAACTTTTGTCATGTTAACATACGCATTTGGATACATCGCAATGATAATACTTAAGTAATTGAGCAACATGAAGTCATGCATTTCAAGTTTCTATCGAGCAGAGACGCTTCACTGACCGCGACGTTCCTCCGAAAATAGACTTTAATATCGATGTAATCTACATGTATGATGGTCAGACATGTCAAATAATATTCGTATAAAGATATATCAATAATATAACGAATAAAAAAATACAGACTATTTTTCAAAACAATTGGATGAGTTGACCAAAACTTGGTTGAGTTGTCCAAGAATTTAGGTGAGATTTTATTTGAGAGAGTTGGCTTTTGGGTGAGTTGTCCTGATTGCTCTCGTAATAACTTAGATTTGCAGTAATAATTGAAGCCGCCTTAACAACATTGACTCTTCTCGAATTATCTCAACAACCATTATCTAAGTAGTTTAACCAATATTACATGTTTACTGGTTACGTTATTATCGCTTTATAATATGTTATATTAGACCTACAATGTATATTGTAAAATCCTGATATGGCTTCCTGTAACAATGGTTTGAACTCACCGACACCCATCCCAAGCAAAGATTCGTGTTTCAACATCATGCAAATGTGCATGCAATGGTTCGACGTTCCAACTTCCCAAATCGGTTGTGTTTATCATTTACCGATTATCGTTAGCGCGTATGGGTGAGTGTTTATGCTTGTTATGCATTTAATATACATGGTGTATTGTTTAGCGTTTATCGTTATTCGTTTATTCGTTTGCTATGAGATGTAAGAAACGCTAGGGACTGTATGTTGTATATTTTTGGTCGTGTATGGCAATTCCCATGTGTGTCCTAGAAATAAAGGACGTAATTGGCAATATTCGCAACATCATCATATTAAAGATATAATGAAAATACTATATCCGATGATTCGACGTTAACTTGTGTGCAATATTTCTTAATCAAACAACGTTTTACTTTGACGTTTTGACGCGCCGCGACCTATTGCGCGATACCGCCAAGGATGTGGTCAGACCAAAATGCTTATGTGACTCTTGATTTACCCTTTATACTCCTCAAGGTGATCATAGAAGTAATATCTAAAATATTAAGACCAGCCATAAAACATATAAGATACTATATCAATAAAAATCGCAAGTTTAGTATACTTGCACAGGTGTTGCAAAATGAGATATTAAATAAAACAAAAACCAGAAGCAGCCCTCATTAACATTTCACACATGTAAGGAATCCCTTTACATCACTATATGTTTATTATTACGATACCAAATAAGTGTTTGCTTTCAAAAATGACTGGGACTTGAGCGAAGTGTTTATATTTCAGACCTATGCCGAGTGGTTGCTCAAGACGTTTTATAACAGGGGAGCAACCTTGAAGGGATAACATTTTGTCACCTTATGTGTCCAACTCGAGAGCACATTCTCTTTGACTTATGATCTATAAGCATTCATGGATTAACAGTTGAAGATGTATGAAATTTGATTCTAGACCAAAAACCCCCGTCCGGGTAAAATCCCCTTACCGAAAACACATATGTTTCACCATACGATTTTTAACTTTGCAGAAAAAAGTTGATTTCTGATAGATTCACAGCCATTGTAGCATAGCTGCAAAATGAAAAGACGAAACGACCGATATTGTAATTTTCTGTCACCAGATTTTCAGCTCATCAGATACCGCATAAAAAAAAGCAATTTATGCCAAGTAATGAAATATATCGAATATTGATCATGAAATGTATATTGATTGGATATATACTGTTGCTGGCCATACCAGCATTCATGTCTATTCAGTCATAACCTCTTTCAATTTGCATGCAACTCATCGGCATGGCGAAAACAAAATCAAACAACAAAATGCACAAATCTGTCTTTTCCTTTTAAAGCTAACCACTCCAATCAATTTCTATCAAATAACTGAAGAAACCTATAGTTTTAAAATTAAAAAGTGAATATTGGCTGATAACGGAGCACGTGCATGTAGAAATATTTCTTTTGATAATTTCTGAGTTGATTTATAGATCTACGTTATACTAATTTAAGTATATTGGATTGAAATCACATATAACACTTATTTAACATTTATTTTATTTACCAGATTAATAACGTTTTAATTATTCCAAATGCAATGGTAATTTTATCATTATTCGATGGGCAGTTGCTTTTGCTTTTCCGCAGTTCCTCATACAATACTCCCCTGCCCGCCTTTCATTGGTCGTCGCATTCCATTTTCGTCCAATCAAAACGCGGCAAACCCACTTGATTCGATCATTTCTCGCGCTATGAAAAGACGCAAAGAAATATAATGGCAGCGCACCGTTTTTTCTCAATATGTGTTCCTAATAATGCATTGACAGAAACACAAACTGCTAAAATTAATTGTTCAAAACTGAAATTTGAGTAGATAAAATACCGAGGAAATCCATATATTAGTTGTGAGTTTGAACTCTAAGCATAGGTATCGGGTTTTTCATTTTGCATGGTTGGTTTGAAATACAGGTGTTGTCAACTTGGTTTTTATTCGATAGTTTTGCTTTAATCCATCTTTACATAGCGGTGTTCATTTTCAAAACCTATGTACTTTATCCGTAGTCCAACTTGTAAAGCGACATAAATACTTTTCAAGTTATAGAAGTCGAGTAGCATATATCGTTTGATAGTATACATGTTTAAGAACAGAATTGAGATGGAATAAAATACATTTTTTTTTAATCCGCACTATATTTAATATAGGTTTTCTTAATGTGAATTATAAATTATTCACAAGGAACAAGTAAATTCAAACTAAACAAAGAACACATTGAATACAAATTTGGAATAGAACAGGAAAAAGTGAGTAAGCGAAAGTTTTATAGCATCACTGCTTGTCGCTTTGGAGCACCTAGCCAGGCATTGAGGACATATTTCTGCAGAACGTGTCTAATCTTTGGTAGCAACAAGAGTGTGAAGAACCTTATGTTATTATTTATGGACAAGAAACACTCGAGCACACAGGGTACCATAAATATTATAACCCTGGCATTCCAAATGACCGCCACCCATTTCTCGGGCAAGATATCTTAGTACGTAAATAAAGCTACAAACATAAGTCATAAGCAAGAAGCGCGCTGCTACATGTAAGCAGCTATAATTTCTGCGCATGCGTAATTAATACCATTGTGTGAGTAGCAGACGACATCAGTTAGCATACTTGGCGTGCCGTTTAGCTTAGAACACGACGGAGAAAGCACGGAGCCACGGGGCCCTATTAGAGTCTCGAAGAGCACACGCACACACTCTCGCTAGCATCACGCATGTGATATCATACTTCACGACGTAGAGTCTTCATCAGGATAAAGCATACATAACGACCAGCAAACCAGCGAAGAAATATAACGCGCATGACGGACGTGACTTTGTGACTTAATACGCGTTTTATTGTACTGTGTGTCCTATCTAATTGCGCAAACGATTTGGTGTGCCGAATGTTGATGGAATTCAAGAACCGCAACTAGTCAAGAGGATTCGTGATATTTTTGGTTTTTCCAATGCACTGAAAGGTAAATTGACTTCTCATTATCAATTCATCAGAGTATCTCATATCTTAGAAGAAGTTGAAGATTAGACAACTACTTTTTAATTAGTTAATGAAAACGTTTGTTTATAAAGAATATAAATATAAATATTTCTTTAATAGAAGTTTTATTTGTTATAGTTAATGCCTAATGATGTCTATTTACTTATTACATTTTATAATACAACA
>LQRL01109910.1:37327-47781 GCA_001703475.1 Hydroides elegans | reverse complement strand
CAAACTTAGATTAATTGATTTAATAATTAGTTATACGGTAAGTTTATTTGGACAAATGTGAACTGCCGTAATATAAAACTTACGAAAAAGTTTAGCTCATGTTACCAGTAACCAGAATTTAAGTAGCGAAAGCGTTAATGGTATCACAAATGTCATAACATATTAACATTAAAATTATAATTATTATAGGCTACCCCTACTTAGAGCAATAGAATAAAGGTCCGCATTGAAAATATAATGTAGGCTTATGCAGTTAATTGAAGGATAATGTATAATATTTAAAATATTGAATATAAATTTAATTTCCTTGCTATTGCATTTTCAAATATTTTATGAAATCATAATTATATTTCGAATTATTGCACGACACTATACAGCATATAAATATTAGAAGGATATATTCTATTTTATAATCAAATTTCTAGTGAAGATATATTTATAAACAAACATAATCTATTATCATATTCAATCATAACTATACTAAATAAACTCGAATGATTCTCGAGTCAAAGAGATGTCTGCTTGCAAAAATATATGAATATGGACAATATCTTCACGAAATAATCAAAAGATTATTTGAGTGCTTTCTATGAATCGCAAACTCATCCCAAAGAAAATTCCAATAAGATAATGAATCCAAACAAAACTTAGATACTCAGCGGACAAAAAATAGAGAAAGTCAATAAATCATACTGCAATAGCACTTCTGTTACGATTCCATAAAAGACGACTCCCCCTCCATTTTCACTTAATTATCAAAGATTTCTTCTCTTGGTGACAGAATATGAACTGGAATATTGTGTTTATTATGATATTGACTGAGACTACAAAGTCGGTTCGCCAAGAGCGTGCACCTGCACAGTTATTCTTATTTGCATAAAACGTCTTCTCTGGAATAACTTAGGCCTGGTCACATTAAAAGCGCTTGTCAAGCTTATTTTTCATAACATATTTTCATAACATGTATGTGGAGCTTTTTTGGATAACATATTACCATAACATATTTTTCAATTTATTACTTATGGGAACGCGTCAAGCTTTAAAAAAACTGCGAGCTTTTTGTTGCGTTTTTTGAGTTCCCGTCAGACATATATCAGAAAACACGATTTGTTTGGGAAAAAACTAATTGAACTTTCGCATGTGGCCAGGCTCTTGCTCTTATTTGCATAAAACGTCTTCTTTGGTGTAAGGTTGCCTTTATTTTCGACGACAAAAAAAAACGTTGTCTTAATCAAATCAAGACGCCATGGTTGATAATGCAATTGAGGGCAGAAACAAATTGATACACTTTCTACTGTTGAATGTTGATAAATACTTTGTCAAAACATCGACAGCGAAATTGAAAGCAATGATGAATTATACACAATAGATAATAAGGAAATCATTGCTGTTTTATTGCTCAAAGCAATTTTCAAATTTGTCGATAAATTTCATAATAAATAAAAATAAATCTAAAATGAAATATTCGTTTATCATGAAGATTAAGTATATAATTCAATAATCGAACTTATAAAACCATTTCTTTATTTTAAAATGTTATAACAGGTTTTAAAATTGTCATTTTTTAAAATAATATAGCCTTCAGGTCAGCAACACTTTTTTCTTTGCTGCTATATCAACTCTCAAAAAAACTTCTCACCATAGCCGTGTTTCGGCGTTAATTCAATCCGGGGTAAACACTTGTAATTTCACAAATGTTCAACTAGATCGGAATTCGGTCCCTGGAAATTGGATCCTTTCTGATAAGTGTCACGCTATATAAAATGTAATGCTTGCTACTTTGACAAAAACAACAATCATTGATTGCTCTTTTGAAATGCATACAGCATCATATCCAATTTGCATAGTTCAAGGGAAAATTAAGAGGCATATTTGTTTCTGTTATTTGGAAATTAAACTCATTGTTTATGGATCTATAAATTATCAAATATAATTTGCGGTAACCGTGGCTTTTGTTTAATCCTTTCTGAAACCTGAGCTTCGTTCATATTCATTACGCTTTTTGAGTAAAAACGTTAAAAGTTGTCAGGCGTTTTGCAATAACTTTTGATTTACATTTATATTTCCACACCTTATAAAACACCAATTAGATAAATTTAGACAACTTTGCTTTGAAGTTTAAAGAGGTTATGAAAAGTTAGTTCACTATGCAAGTTTTATGGAATGACGGACTTGATATGTTTTTGTATGAGTTTAGCATTTGCATATTTTAGTGTAAAATGAAAATAACGTTAAAAAGAATTTTGGTATAACATACGATTATAGAACCACACCAGACCTTCAAAAACTGACAAAAAGTAATTTTAATCATAAGTACAATGATACTATTTTAGTTGTCAATTTCCTGTATTCTCACGAAAATACAGCAGAATTTGAGTCCGCCACAAAGACATCATTATGTAGAGTCCACAGTGATTTAATTGAGATAGAAAGTGAGTCAATATTTTACAAAAGAATTAATTTCGTTGATCAAACTCAAGTGTTCCCTATTCTGTTTGAAAATATTCAGCTCGTACTCTTTTAGCGACATTAATTACATGCTCCCAAATGTCAACCACTATCTTATCATATGAGTTGTTTCTCGAAAGTAAAAATATATTCCGAAAGCTATTCATTGGGATATCAATATGTTATGAATGAATTTTCTAATTGCTTAATATGGTACAGAAAGTTACACTAAAATGTGGTATTGGATAATACATGGGATGATGACCACAGACAACTCAAATAATCTGAACGGATAAACAATAATTTTCAACAGGTTTGAATCTAGAAATGATTAAATCAAGAGTTGAACAAAAAATGTTAATGTTAAATAACTTGTGAAATAGACCAAACCACAGATGATAAGAGTTTAGAGTTATGGTATCATGTGACAGTCTCCCGTAAGTTATAGATTTAGCACAAGCAAACATAAAACATGAGAGTTGGATAGAAAATCAAATGTAACATACATAATGTTATCATATTAAAATGATATCAAATGTAAAATACATAATATTAAAGACGAAAAACTGCAAACAACTTATAAGTAATTGGTGTGTTCATGCGGATATGAATGTACTTCAAGAATATGGATAATTTAGAACACAACCAGATTTCTCTAATATAACGTTAGTTTAATCACAAAATAATTATTGATATCCCACCATCATCGTTATAATCAATGAAATGTATGTAAACTTCCACCACAGGAACTCAAATCGTCTTGACCACATAAACCGCAACCATAAAATGAAGGACAAATCGAAGAATGCGGCGATGACGCGTCGCAAAAAGGAGAACGCCGAATTTCTCGAACTCGCCCAACAACTTCCGTAATAATCGTTATAATTTCGCTATAATTAATAAAATGCATTTGTCCTTTCCCCAACAGGAACCCCTTCTACTTCTTGAACACATAACCCAACAACCAAAAATGAAGGACAAATCGAAGAACGCGGCCAAGACGCGTCGCGAAAAGGAGAACGCCGAATTCCTCGAACTTGCGAAACGACTTCCACTTCCGGCGGCCATTACGAGTCAACTTGACAAGGCGTCGATTATAAGGTTGACCACGAGTTATTTGAAGATGCGCGCTGTGTTTCCAGATGGTGAGTAGGGGGTTGAAAGATATGTATATTATGTTTAATGTGCTTCAATTATACGCGTATATAATATTATAATATGATATGCCAGCGAATCTATGTTTTAGGAGCGCTGCGAAAAAGGAAATATTATTGATTCCTATGTTTTCCATTTATTTCGCAGCAATCAAAATGCAATGTTGCCTATGCATGAGCATCTAAAAAAATCGACAGATCCATAATTATGTAATTGGTATAGCGAAGGGAATTCCTTTATTCTCAGTGGAAAGGAGAGTCTAAGTTAAATCATAGAAACAGAAAAGGGTAATCTATATTTTGAAATCAAATAATTGCTTGAATAAGACATAAATAAGTAATAAAAAATGCTCTGATTGAACATAGCCTTAAAATGTTTAATAATGCTAACCTCGCATTTGTTGGCGGGTGATTTGTTTCTGAGTCACTCATGGAAATATGAAATATTTTTTAGATTCATCATACATTTGTATTTAACAAATCGTATACTGTAATTATAAATAAATCTCAAGAGAAACATCAAGAGACAGTATTGCACCTCAAGCATCGTGCAACGCCCGAGTTTGATCGTTGGTTACCCCAAAGGTGAACGTTTCAACACATCTTTCTAATTAGACATGTCCCTTAAGCAAAAAGCGTGTGTAACTAACCATGTCAACTACATGGTCATGGTAATGTATGGTGTAGATGTTACATGTTCCGAAGTGTAGATAGCAAGATGTAAGGCTTGGTCATATTTTTTGTTAAATGAAAAATAGTTTTTTTCCCTAAATTATTCCCAATGAGTTTTTTAACCATAGCCTTATAATTTCTGACCATATATTGATGAATTATGCATCGAATGATATATCGAATGATAACAGGAATATTAACTGTATTGCGATAATATCAAATAAAAACGTATATGTTTTTTATCATTGGGCTATAGGCGGATGCTGGACAAAAATAAATAGTTTGCAATCAACGTTCCATATTTTGCATTATAAATAATTTCACAAAATTCATTGGTTTCATGAAACAACCAATAATTTCAGGTCATCACTGTGCCAGTAATACGCCCCGAGGGTGTGGTCATGTGGTACCGTTGATCTTAATTGCGATAATTGCGAATCCATGATCACATACCATTGCTTCCAGACAAATATAGAAGTCTGGGGTATCTTATCGGGACACACCGGTCATTTTGAGATTGTCGACCCCGTAGCGCCTTTTGCTCATGTCGTAAGCTATGTGGTTGTGATTGCCCATTGGTAACAAATATTTAAGAGCTTTCCAGATTTTGTAAAAGAATCCAATGTAATATTTTTCATTATATACATTTTCTATGACATCATTTCAAAAAGAAATCGCTATCTAAATATCATTCAAATAAGTTTCAAATGTGCAAAAGATAACCAATTACTTATTGCCACAGCTTGGCATAAGTTAATTTCATTTTTCACTCATGTTTTCAAAGATCTATTTGAAGACGTATACATATTATTTCTATAACCAGTCGACATCCCTTATTTCCTTTGAAATCACGCTAATTCACACATCCAGGTCTGCGACCCCCAGACGAAACAACCAAGCCACAAATTCCCTGTTGAATTTCACAAACACGAATTGTTATCGCCCTTTCCTGAACAAATCGCCATTTATTGTGCTAAACTCACCAACTCAACAGCTCATTCCATATCCCCGCTGATAACCTGAAGCAAGGAAGCAATGCCTAAAGAATAAACGGTCCCCGAATAATTAGCGCCATTAGGCACGGCATCTTTTCTTGTCGAGCCCGCCGCGCCCCATCCCCACTCTTGGCGTCGCGACAAAGGGCGCGCATCGCTTGTTGGCAACAAGTAGCGCACCAGCGAGAATGAGGGGTGCGTTAGAGGAACCAGTGAGGAACGGAACAAGATAATTACTGGGCAATGTCAAATCAATTGTAGGGTATTGTTGTCGCTCCCAATTAATTACTACGAAATGACCATCGTTTCGTTGCTCAAGAGAGGGTAGGGGGTACGTTGTTAATTCCCGTGAGTTGTGACATTTTATGAAGAGTGTGGGAAGGGGGCGATTCTTTTAATCAGTGTATTTCCCATGTATTTTCTAGGATTGTGATTTGTTTTTGTGGTTTGTTCTTTCCCGTTTTCTCCCCTCCCCTCATGTCATGCAATACCGTGTAAACGTGGAACGCCCCAATATGAACCTTCGGTGCATGAGATTCACGTATTGGAGATATGCATTCTGGGTAAAAATAGGAGGGAATTCTGGGTAATGGGAGGTGCACGTGTCAAAACGTGTGAGTGAGCTGCCACCAGGGAAGGCAAATCTCAAATTTGTCCCTTTTTTATATTATTTCTATGACTAAGGTCTCCGCCTTTTTCCATTCAAGGATGCTCAATTAAAGATGCGTTTTGTTCAATGAAGTGTCCCCTCGGAGTGATTATGAACCTGTCAAAACAATTAACAATATCGCACCTTTTGGGGGAATTATTGTAATGCGGTGATTTCATTTCGGTGTGTTTTTGCGAGAAAGTAACACGGTTGATGATGTAGTTATATAGTCTTTAAACTATAATGTAAGAGCGTTAAAATTTCAGAGACGACCAGGCTTTAGATTAGACAACCCTTTCGGAATCGTAATGTTATTTAAACACAGATCAATATCTGCAAAGTAGTGTTTACTCTGCCAGCATATTTGTACCAAAACTTCAGTAAGTAATCATTTATGCATTCAAAACAAGAGAATGTTGCGTTTAAAATCCAGGTGTGGTCAGGGCTTCGATTCTTTATTGACAGTTTTTGTATTATCTAAAAGCCATTACAAATCAAACCAATGTTTGCAAAATAGTACTCCACTCCGCTAACATATTTTGCGAGCATAATAATCATTCACAATAATAAAATATACGTTCGAGGGTATGATGCTATATTACATAACATACTTACTTATAAGAGA
Source organism: Hydroides elegans (assembly GCA_001703475.1). NCBI lineage: Eukaryota > Metazoa > Annelida > Polychaeta > Sabellida > Serpulidae > Hydroides > Hydroides elegans. The sequence goes on along the minus strand of LQRL01109910.1, from coordinate 41,238 downwards.
GTGCAATTTCATAATAATTTCACTTTTACAAGAAGAAATATCTTAAAATGGAAAGCTGTAATGGCACTTTTATGAGTTAGGCTTACGCTTTTGATTGGCTGATCTCAAAAAGACATCACATATCAACTTTTTCATTTTCCCTAAAGTTTGCAAAATATTCGTTTGCAACTACAGATATATACCACTTGAGTACAAAAACCCTCCGACATTCCTTGAGATTCACTATTTTGCATGACAACACCACTTTGATGAAATACTGCATAACCAATAATAACGTTTGCCTCTATATTTAGGGAATTTACAATGAAATATCATAAGTAATAAAAATATTTCAGTCAAGAAAATATTCCCTCAATAAATATATATTTATATGAATTCCACCCCAACCATGCATCGCAATACACTTGAAATAAATCGAGGGACGTTTTCACACCTGCGACAACTTTCCGAACCACAAAAATGTTTGAATATGAAATTTTTATTTTTATGACAATCACATAAAAAATGGAAAAGTCTTTGCATGCTTCTTTGGAGGGTCAAAACTCTCTTTGGAGTAGCAGGCCGCGCGCTAAAGTTGATTTGTTTATCAAAGCTTTAGGATCATCATGAACGAATTGGCACTCGAAATCAAGTGTTACGAGCACAAAGATACTTTCGAGAGGGTCGGGTCAAGAATAAGTTTGGTTGCAAGTCAAGAATAGGTTTGGTGGCAAACGTGGTGGTGTTTAGAGCTTAGATAAGTAAAGTATCACAGCAGTGATAGCTCGGCGCGAATCGTATCAAATCACTTTTCACACGAATTCTATAAGAACTGCACCCGATGTACAATGTAATTCAATGGTTGTTCAGTGTATTTGATACATCGATAACAATTATTATGTAGCTTGTGATATGGGTCTGGCCCTGTTACCGTTTGTTCACAAAAAATCATTGTCACCGATTATTGTAGGGCCTAAAATGTATTTATTTAGTAACGATTTAGATATTCAAACAGCTGCTTGATTGCATGTTATAAATTCAAGCTTAAAAATATTTATACTGACTGCTATCAATATATTCTTTAAATGAATTGAAAATTACAATATTAGCGAACAAAAATGTTATTTTGTAAAATATGCAAAGTGATCTAGATTCAAATACAATCTTATATCAAAACTTCAGCTGAGCTTGATTGCGAAAAAAATCAAACATCTCGATTACGATTAAAGTAAACCAAGAAGTTTCGCTTTACCGAAATGCTAATGAAATAATCTGATTGCCCCGACGATCTTGAAACAACTGTTGCTTTGAAGTCAAAGACTTGTGATCGAATACCGTTACAATGAACAGAATCCTGATTTGAGCACGTGCGAAATTAACTAATTCTTATAATTATTGTGAAGAAACGATAAGTTCGATATACCTTTCGGCTATTTTCATTAGCGCCCTCTCTTTTATTTTTGTCATTTGGTTGCCAGAGGCGTTCCGTTAGCACCGCTTGTTTTGGGCATACGCTACCCCGAGGGATTGCGCTCCGGAGTAAATAAGCTTTGTTCTTTCAATCAACTAATTATGTTTGTTGATAAACATATCTCACGCAAACTTAATAGTACGAATAATATAAATGAGCAAATCTGCAATATTGGTATTAAGAAATATGGATATGATTAGCATTCATTTTACTTGTCAGAGTTTCTAGGCAGCATGCTAAAAAATGAAATTAAAATGTATATAAATTTGATGGTTTGCGCATGTAAACAATGATAAACGTAAACATAAATCCAAACTAAGTTTTGTTGTAAATTTGAACACATTAAATAGTTCACATTCTCCAATTTGATTATCAAATGGTATTCATCTAAGCAATTATCATAAGTGAAAATGTCTGATATTTGCTCTGGCTCCTTATATTTTCTATCACTTTTACCACCCTCCATAACCCTTTCCCAATCACAAATGGAACCAAGGTTGGGCTTGGGCTTAGTTGGACACATAAAGCAGATTGCTATCGCGCCCCAATATTAACATATACACATAAGCGAACGTGCTTCCTCATAGATGGCTGGGTATCAGTGCCGCAGTTCATTGGAGGACGAAGGGTTTTGTCAAAAGCAACAATGGTTGTTGTTTGGTGTCATCTTTGAGAATGGGGGTTTCGTCGGTCCGCACCAGGTGGGAGAAGCGATAAACGTTTGAGTTGTTAGACCGATTATCCAAATGTTTTTGAAAATATTATTCGACATTCTAATGCAACGCGGTTTAGCTTGAATACTGTGAATGGTGGCAATAGCCAGTTGCGATATACGTAATCTAGGTTTACTTTGATGCTATATAAGTAGAAAATCGTTTAACTATAAAAACAAGATATCTCCTCTTTTTTTTTTTTTTGGTTTTCGATGGCCGTTTCATAACAACAAACAATAAAGACAGAATATATGACCTCTTTCGCTGTGGTCATCGGGTACATAGATGGTTCTAAGTCCATATTCGAACTACGCCCATACACTTCCTTGAAATATCGGACCAACTGGACACAACCTTATCCAGCTCGGGTAAAAGTCCATCCGGATTTCATCTCGTTTACCTGTCATACAATGAGCATTCGTGGGCAATGGAGCGTGAATTTGGTTTGTTGTTGTTAGCAGGCCATGAAGTCGATCTGTTTGTTCTCATAATCTCCAATCACTGTAATCGATGATGATGGGGATATTGCTTTTCATTATGATCGAACTGTGAATCAGGAATTATTGAGTTTGGCTATTAATGGATCGTTTACGAATTTATTTGTTTATATTTGTTCCGTGTATTTTATTGCAATTAATGAACTATTATAGGGAGAAGAAGTCTAATTAATTTGGTAAAACACGTTTAAAAATATATAAATATTATTTTATGATGTTTATCATATTTTATGTTATGTTCAATTTTATATGAGCAATAACAGTTTAACAATGAATATTCTCTCGAGGTATAAAAAAACTATGAGGTAAAAGAATAATGAGAATATGCTAATTGTCTCTTGCGAGTAACAAAAGTCAAATTAACAAAATTCAGCTAAAATATCAACTGTTACGCAAACTTCCGTAAAGAGCGATTTGTTATTCCTAAAATCCGAACTTCAGTGAATTAATATCAAATTAGTTTCAAGTTGCTCTTTTTAACGACAACCACTCAAAATGGTAATAGAAAAGCAACCGATCAAAGCCTATTGGGGCCTTGATCAATATTCCGTCCAAGTCTAGATGATGGAGATTAAAATGTGGCAACGCAATGAACTATTCAAATGAGGCACCTGCGATATTTATGACTTAAGATTAACTTCAGAGGACTTGCAAGCCATAAGCAGAGTAAACAAATCTCGAGTTTTTCAAGAGTGTCGCCTTAATCCTTGGTCAAGTGTTGTGGATCTTAAAGTTATGTACTAATCATGAGTTTGTCTTGAAAAGTATTTTTGAAATTTGCAATCAGCTGCTCAATAAAAATGTTATTTGAGTAGGAGGAGCGTTTTATGTTCTTGTAGGGGCTATAAAAGGTGATTTGAATATGATGAGGTGATTATTTATCCGTCTTTTATGGGCTGATTTCTGATCAATCGTGTTTTAAATATAATTTTTATTTCCATTCACTGCGTCGCACATGGCTAACTCTTTTATATATTAACTAGAAAAAGTAAAATTATAGAAAAGGCATGTCAAACCATTTTAAGTTTATAATAGAATTCACACGCAGGCCTTATAGGCAAGAAGTATCAATGAGAACGTTTAAGTTTAATTGATACTATCATAACGTCGCAATATTGCCACAAGCGACAATTCGTATTCTCATCGATTTAAAAGAACCCCGATTTCACGACACTGTGCGCCGACGCAGTTAATAACGTGCGCCTCATTAAGCAAGAAAACCATGTCTTCCCCTCCTCTTGACACAGGAAC
>LQRL01109910.1:9646-37029 GCA_001703475.1 Hydroides elegans | reverse complement strand
CCCCCCCCCCCCCCTGTCGACCCCAACTAACCACCCCTTAAAGATGTATCCTTCCGCCAGGATCAGACGGGGTGTCCTCCGTGTGGCGTCACCGTGGGATCTCTGTGAACATCTTTCTGCTGCATTTAATTATTGTGAGGTGAAGGGTGTTTTGGGTTTTAAAGATGGGGTTTAAAGGGAATGATGTAACGAATAATGTCGCGGCATGAAGGAATATCAAATATGATATGAAATGTTTGATTATCAATTTCAAAAGGAAAGGAATAAAATATGTCGCACGAATGATTGATAATTTGATATTATAACTGCAGCTGAATACGTGTTTTGATAATTTAATACTACCTCTGTATATGAGATATACAACCGTGTCTTCTCATAATATTGAAAAGACCACGGTGTTCCTGATTTCAACACTATTGCCATTAAATTTATAATTCAAATTGATTAAAAAAATATAATAAAAACCAAAAGTAAATATGACTGAGGCCAAGCTTTACAAACATTTCATCTAATAATCTCAGATGAACGCTATCCAGTTGAAAAAATAAATCGCCTATTGATCTAATGCTTCCTATATAAAGCAAACTGTACTCAGTGATACTCAAAACATGTCCATATACATGTGATCCTAGTTTCGATTTTCATTATATTACTAAAACCCTCTAATGATCCAGATGAAAATTGCGGACAAGATTGGTAGCTTTAATCACATTAAGACCCCCATTAAAGCTGCGGTGAATTAAAGAAGCATTTAAGGACTCGGAGTTTAATTTTAACCTCCGATCTCGTACGTGACAACACAAATAGAATGCCGATTACCAAGAGCAGCTCACTAAATCACTTAAGTTGATGGAGCTTCGGGAGGACTCTTTTGAGAAATACTCGAGCACTCAAAGAGGACCGACGGTATCGTTTTGTAGCTCCTAGAATGTGCTGGGATTCTATCGTATTGCTTATGATGTCTTGGAATCTGTGAAAGTTCAAAGATATATGAGTTTTGATATGTTTTCGTGTTTTGATAAATAAATTATTTCAAATTTAACTGATCTGATATGAAAAAGGACTGTCGTCGGTTTAGCATTGTTATACCAAATGCTTATCATCTCGCAACGTAATTGAAAAAGCAAAATATAATGACAAAACAGGTATCACAAAGGCTGAAGCGAAGTTTGATTGTTAAATTAGGTTATTGGTTAAAACATGTTATAAGCAACAATTGTTCTTAATGAAATTCATTTTATTTGCATAAACATCACATATTAATTGAGACAAATAATGTCTTATTTTCTTTATTGATGGATAGTCTATCACACTTGTCTCTATTAAAAAAAAACGAAATGCACACAGAGAAATCATCAATATAAATAACATAGCAAATACTAAGATTGAAACCTGGATGCGACCATAATGTAGCACTTAAATATAAACAGATAAAAACATCTAGATTTGATTTGTCATTTTCCTGTTCATTTTTTATCATGTGTTCGGCTACCTGATATCAATTATGAACTGAATCCTATGAAGAGCTGACAAAGAAAGACAATTTCCGATGGCATTATGACCCATTTCCAACTGTTTGGTGATAATATTTGTTGAAGAGACATGGGTAAATGCGCATGGTTTTCGACGACAAATCTTTGCTTTCCCTCCTTCAGCGTTGAGGACTTTTAATTTCCCACTTCCAGTTGCATAACAAAATACATTATGTTCTCTTTTGTGTTGTGATTTTTGCTCAATAGAAGACTATCATATATTTTTAATTGTCCGAATTTGAACTTAAAATTGCATTGAAATACAATTAAACCTATTCGTGCTAAGAGGATATAAACTAAACATGACAAAGAATCATACGAAATTCCCTTTGAAATCGAGGTTCAATTGTTACAATTTTTTTTATATTTTATCGCTTATTTCGTTCCATAGATATGATTTCTGTGAGTTATCAAATATACGCAAAAAAGAAAAGAATTTAAAAGGAGCAATTGTAAGAAAACAGTCAAGCGTATATATTGGAATTCAATATTGATACAAAGCTTAAATACAAAAGTAGCCCAAATAGAAAAGCATAAACATTACAAAAATAACTGAAGACAACTTGATATCTCGATGGTCAAGTGAAGGAGAAAAGGTATATCGATATGGTCATTGAACGGGTCGAGAAGGGTATATATTGGCCAATTTGTTTAGGCTTACTGAATCCACATATTGTCCAACTCAAGTATTACTCAAGGGGTATTGAACACTAGGATTAGCATACTTCTGGTGTGAGAAATACATCATTGGGGCAATGATATGGTTGTCTGTGCTCGGGCACAGGATATGTATTGCAAGTGATATATTTTTGGTATATATTGCGAAGATATGTTTCTTAAGCGTTATCATAATTATATTTATTGCGGAAATTGCAAATGTCCAGCATAACACATATGACATCTCGTTTTGTCATAGATATCATTATTTTGTGCCATTCCACACTCATATTCATACAGTATGAACAATTTTAAGTTACGACAAAAGAAAACACGTTACTACAGTCTGTATATGACGATCGCGCCTAAATGATACAACCCTGATAGCATTGTCACATCACATAAATATGTACAATTAAATACCATTTTCTAATTAGTTTTCATGGTTCTACTGGGTCTGCCACTTTATAAGAATATAATTTTCTTCCAGACCATTCCTTTTCGTTTCACGCATTGTTCTTTTATCCTCTGTCATAAATATAGTTGAAATTGTACATTTGCATGCTTTACAAAATAAGATATCGTTAATCGTTTTTTTTTTTTCGTTTATTCATAATTGTCTTGTCTCCAGGTCTTGGCGATCATTGGGGAGCGAGACCCGTTCCCGTGAACCCTCGCGAACGCGAGATCGGCGCTCAAATTCTACAGGTGAGGGTGAGTTTTAGTCCTTTCAAGAGGGGTACTCTTGGATACCTCATAGGGTAGCACTCATCATTATTATATTCATACACAAATGTATTTTTTTAATTGACTTATAACATTGCATTAGTTTTACTCAATTGATCTCATTTGCGTTTAACATTTCTAAAATTATCAATGGCTCTATATTAAAGTTATGTTCGAATAAATGTGTCATATTTCAGACTCTGGATGGATTCATATTTGTTCTGGCTCCGGACGGAAAGATCATGTATATCTCGGAAACCGCCTCCGTCCATCTGGGTTTATCTCAGGTTAGTGAATAAAAACTTTCATTATTAAAACATACAATGGTCCGTGATTCAAGCCTCTCATTCTACTTAGCGTTTATTCGTTCAGCGTTCATCTAAGTGGTTGATTTTATGAGTTTATGTGTTTACCTTGAGAGTTTTGGGTGGGGACATGCGCGATTATAGACGTCAGTATTTCTAGATGATTTATTTATCTACGTTTTCCAAATATAAACTATTACCTCAACTTACAAATATAATCAATTGCTTATCAATTACATAACAAAGGCCAACTTCGTTAGCCATTTAAAAACGTAACCTACATTCTATATGCATAATTTATTTGCCATGTTCAATTTTGACAAACTTACAAGGAGATTTTTCTCTCCTATTTTTTTTAAAGCTATTCAATCTACTCTATGTTAACTGCCACACTTATTGTTGAATACAATAGCCAATAAAACAAATATTTCCTAGATATCTATGGCTTTTGTAAATGATGAAACATGTGCCATAAAACTATCTCTCAAATAGAAGCACGTGTTTTAAAATTTGTAATGATTCGTCAATTATCGTCATAAGTATTTACATTTAACTCCTCTGAAAAAGTGCAACGTATTATCTCGTGTTGTCTTGTATAACAACGTTAAACCTGAGAGTTGATTCAAGAACAAATGGTAATCAGAGAAATCATTTTTTGCGGCGATTCAAATACTTGAAAACTGAAAACTCTTTTGTTTGGATTTCACACTTGTAAATATGGCTTTGCAATGAGAAGTCGAACACATTGTAATGCAGTTTGTTCACATATTGATTTACATCTCAATTACACACAATATTTCGGTTTGGACATTAGTCAAACTACTACAGGACACAGATTTGCATTGAGGTCGTTAACATGAGATGTATATATGGCTTCGATAAAAATGGGATTTGTAATTTACATTTTTAAACTGGGTGATGTATGTCATTGAGGCTGATAAGCTTAATTGACTTCGTTTATTTGCTTTTATTTGCTCTTTCGTGCCTATAATAAACATTTAAAAATAAATTAAGAATATTTAAGTACAAATTTGTGCACCTTTTTTTGTATAAATCAAAATTTCCCAATTTGGTCTGTTTGTAAAGGTATAGGAATTTCTATGGAAAAGGGATGAAATGTACATATGGTTATTTACTATTTAATACCCATTTTGACACACAATGAAAACGTAGTTTTTAACATAGAAAATTATCTAAATGTTAAACTAAAATTGAGTTTTAGTATGTTTCAAATGTATGAATCAAAATCTAAATGACAGAAAACGTTTTATTCATGCATCTGGGTAAGCTCAAATTGTATCCATAACTTTATCAACCATCTGAAACATTATGAAGACTTAGTATACCATATCAAACCCACATCAACCCATCATTATAATGTATACCCATACTTTGTTTACAGGTTGAGTTGACGGGCAACAGCATCTATGATTACATCCACCCGGCCGACCATGACGAAATGACGGCCATCTTGTCTGCTCATCAACCGTACAACGCGGCGTATCCACATGGTAAGAGGATGGGGATGGAGGGATTTGTTGTTAAATAGGGGATCAATCATCTATAAACAAATTTGGGATGATTGCTTGAGACAGCGAATTACAAGGGAATCGAGTTGAGGATTGACTCCACGTGTTTGGAACGATGATTGTTCTTTGATATTCTTTGATATTTCACTTAGATACCAATTATTTATATGTTATACCATGGAGAATTATTAATCAAATATTCTTTTTAAGAAAAGTTATTTAATTTTAACTAGTTTTTGACATATCAGTTGATATATTATAGTACACTTTTTTACAGATTTCGAAATCGAGAGGTCATTTTTCATCCGCATGAAGTGCGTCTTGGCCAAGCGAAACGCGGGTTTAACATCTGGTGGTTATAAGGTAAAACATTAACTTTTCAAAAAGTATATATTCAGACTAACTCATGAATTAAAATCGACATGACTTCCATGTAACAATATTTTTTCTTTATCTTAGTACTTGTTTGATTTATATTGAATAGATTTAATCATATTGATGTATCCATATTGAATTTAAGCCTCAAAAATAATAATGCTGATAATCTTTATACATTGTTTCTTATGCATAAATAAACTTACCTTAAACAGGTTATCCACTGCGCTGGCTACCTCAAGATCAAGCACTTCACCATGGAGATGAGTCCCTTCGAGGGTTGCTACCAGAACATGGGCATGGTAGCCGTGGGTCACTCCTTGCCAACCAGTGCTATTACGGAGGTCAAACTGCATAGCAACATGTTCATGTTTAGGGCCAGTCTCGATCTCAAGCTCATTTTTCTCGATGCAAGGTAAAATGATAATGTTATTGTATAAAAAAAGAGAGCCTTAGTATAAATATATATTTGATAATTGGTTTTGTCGAGATTATTTGGCTGTTATATTCACGGTTCATTTTTTTTTGCATTCCAATTAAATTGGAAAAAAAATAACCAAAACGGTAAAATTCCTCTTAGTCAGTTTTTTTGTACATGTATATAGTTTAAATAAATTTTAATTGCATTAGAACAAGACCAGACTACTAAACTAAATTGCAAAGTGTATAATGGTATTATTCTATTTTGATTGTAACTTTGAACATTATTATGCAAACTCATACTTATATGTTTTCATCTTTGCAGGGTTGCGGCGTTGACGGGATACGAACCACAAGACCTAATAGAAAAGACACTTTACCACTACGTCCACGCTTACGATATTCTGCATCTCCGTTTTGCGCATCATACACGTAAGCAAATAATCGATTCTCGCGAAGAAACCAATAGACTTTTAGTCGTTTAGGAGAAGAGTGCAATAAATAGTTCCAAAACACTGACAAAATCATGATATCGAGAACCCATCCGGAAGAGGAATGGCTATTTCCATTAATGAGGCAAGCGTTACTACATCGGATTGGTGCTTCACATAAAACGATATAACGATATGAAAATATATATGAATGTTTATATCTAATGACTATAAGACGTGTTTTTATATTTTATATTTGCAGTTCTCCTCAAAGGTCAGGTGACCACCAAGTACTACCGATTCCTAGCAAAAGACGGCGGCTGGGTGTGGGTACAGAGTTACGCCACCATCGTGCACAATAGTCGCTCGTCGCGTCCCCACTGCATCGTCAGTGTTAACCACGTGTTAAGGTACTGCAATTTAATTGGTCTAAAGGTTCAGCGTATTTAAAAGATAAACAATATTATTTTGATAAACATGCACTTATGATTAGGCCATATTCGTTAATAAAAGGCCACATTAATGCTATTTCAAATGTGGTTGTCCTTATAGAATATATAACAGCATGATATAATTAAACTCATTAACAGTCCCAAATACCAATTCATCTAATCAATAAATATTTGTGCATAGTTTATGGTACTTTAACTATATGGTAACTTATCATTTTAAAACATTTTCTTTTTCAGTGATGTTCAGGCCAAGGAACAAAAACTCCAACTCGAGCAAACCATCATGAAGGAATCATCCACCATTCCCACCTACAAAGAAAACAGCCGTGCTGGCAAAGCAGCCAAATCCAGATCGAAAGCTAGAACCTCCCCATACCCACACATCACACACACCACCGATGTCGAGGAGTCAAATAACAGCTTTGAAACTGTGGCACCCGCTACAAATAAGATGGCACCGTCTCCTAGTAACCCTGTGGCACCGTCCCCTGTTGCGACACAGGTTATTGCAACAAAGGCCACTGCTCAACCTCCTCCCCAAGTTTGTGACGATGACTCAGCATGTCAGTATGCACTGACTCAACCCGGAAGCGGAAGTATACAGCCGGAAGAGGTAGATACTTCCGGTTATGCCACGTGGTATAATCAAGCGTCGCAGAATTACTCGCATTCGATGTATGATCCTTGGAGTATGTGTATGTATGGCAACAACGCGCTGTCGCAGAAGTATTATGATGGTATGGGGTCATATGGGAATAATATGGGGTATGAGCAGACTTTTGCCGCAAATTCAAAAGAGCAGCGAGATTGTATGAATCTGTACGCAAGCTATTATAATCAGACCATGTACAACCCGAATGACTATTGCAGAACGTCACAAAGTCCGTGCTCTATAGGAGCGTCATCTAGTCGAAGGCAGTCCGAATGTGGTTCGGTTGGATCTGAAATTAGATATGAATCCTGTGCTCAGGCATCAAAAAGCAAAGACTCAAGCTCCCGATTGGAGCAAACAGAAAACTTCGATATGTCAAGGGAGCGTTGTGCCAATGACAATCAGAAGCAGTCACCTAGTACACAGAGCTCGTGTCGCATGTTAGAGAAACAATCTAGCGGAATGCAGGATCGACATTCTCTAGAGTATCCCTCATATACTAGTACATCCCTGCAAAATAGTCAACTAGCAAACTCGCAAAGTTCTGAGGAACTTTTAGCAGGAGGTGAGACTGGGAAGGACGGTGATAGACATGGAACCGATACTGGGTATTTTCCCAAACAAGACCGAGTTTCGGGATCGGTAATAGTTAAAAGCCAAAGTACCTCTGGTCCTTACGGTTCGCCCAATGATAACGTGTTAAGATGTGAAACCGAATCAAACGACAAGAACTCATTAGTCAGTCAAAAACAGAGTCCTTACTATACAAACCAAGCGCTTGCATCCTATAACTCTAGTCAGCAGTATTTCGATACGAACTATGAAAAGTTGAAGATGTATTCGAGTCATAATAGTGACTTTGGGGATCTGGATCCTTATACTGGATTGGCTCAACCTGGATACACTAGTGTGATAGTGGACACACAAAAGTACCAGTTGACAAACGGATATGTTCATTAGGATATTGTTTTGGGGTAGAATGTTGTATGTTCGGTCATTTAGATATTTATTACTATTTGGTTTCAAAAAGAAACCTTCAACAAGAAAGAGACTGTCTGGAGAAGTGTTGTAATCTAAAAAAGGAAAAGCACATGTTGTTCTTTAGTTTTGTTTGGAATTGAACATTCATAGATGTTCCTATGCACTATAAACTATCTTGGGATGTTAATGGGGGCATGGAATACATTGGTTTTGTATAATTTTTGTAAGATCTACTGCTATGGTCGAACCTGTTAGAGTAACAAATCGATATTGTTGAGTTGATTGTCATATTTTTATGTTTCGATGTACTTGCTATAAATGTGTTCAGATATCAAATAAATCATGACATAGAGCTACCATAATTGGCTTGTTAACTAAATAAATAATTTCACAATATTTCATAGTGCTTCAAAATACAGACGGTTTCGAATTTAATATGTTGTAATGGTATCCGAACAAATGTATGCGAACGGGAAACGTTGTACCGTTATCGTTTCGTTCGATTTCAAATTACAAAGTGCTGCTATTTTTAATGAACTCATTTATGTTGCATTTACGAATGGTGTGTATTATGGTCAATGTATAATAGTCAATTATGTTAATGTTATAGGTAATTGTAAAGTTTTGGCCGGACTCGGCTTGAATATGATTTATTCTCAAAATGTAGTTATTTGATTGATATTATATATATACATGGATGAAATAAAGCGCGAAAATAACATATGTTGTCTTTTTTAAGAAGGGCACCCCACGATCATTTTTTTAAAAACGTGTTGATTAGAGTTTAAAACCACCTGCATGGAAAAATACAATAAACAATCAAATTCAGAAGAACAAATATTACAAAAAGGTGTTCCTATTTTTGTAGCTAGCTGGCCTCATTGCGCTCATCTAGGCAGCTAGAATCCGGAGAGGAAGAAGACCTTATGTGAAAAGTAAAAAGTCGAAATACTTGTATGTAATACCAGTTTTTAAGAAGAACATTTCCATTTAGAACATCTAGCAATATGTTTCTGAATGAAGTGAAAATAAAATTTTCAAATCGATTCGTAAAAATTAGACAAGTATTGAAAAAGCTGTTCCTTCAATTCTTGTAGCTAGATCGCATTTTTCGAAAGTTTGTAGCTAGATCAATTTTGAAAAGGAACACCTTTTTTGAGGAACACCTCGCGGGGTGCTCTTCTTTTTAAGATTACACATAAAATGAATTATCGATACTTTCGACATTTAATTAAATAAGTTGCATAAACTTCATGAGGTCTCACAACGCATTAATTTGAGACAATGTATATATTTTACTCGATAAATGGAATAAAGTAAAAGTATAATATATCTAAAAAGTGATATTTTTCTACAGAAATTCTATCATTCCCAATATGAAAAAAAAATCCGATGTTTTAGCTTTCAGGTACGTTAAGCGGCACCTCTTTGAGTCTGCGAAATCGGTATACGAATTAGTGAACTTTACGAAATCAGATTCCGATTGGTTTATTTTTTATACAAATTTCCAAGACACAGTCACAGGCACAAAGAACGACTGACCGCACCATATCGTCTACGCGGTGACTACCTCCATATCTCCCATTTCAAATTATTGTCCCAGAAAAATGTAGCATCTATTTTGACCGAAACTTGATTTTGATTAGTTTTGCCCAGCAAATCAGAAATTAAGTTTACTCGCTGTAATCCGATAAATCAAAAGTAAGACTAAATAACATTGCATGTTGATTCGATTGAATTGCTCTCGAATGGTAATATAAATACCTTCATCAGTTCTTGTTTGATACCGATTCAAAATCACAAATATTAGTCCGCGGCTTCTTAAGTCCCTTTTCAAGAGGTGTTACTTCTCTCAATCTATTTAGTATTATATATAATTTCAGGTGAAAACACTCTTGTCATGTGGCTTAAGCCGAACTTGACATGGCAAATAAGATTGTGAATTTAGACCGAATATTTCACACCAACCCTAGCGCCAGTAAATCCTTCAAGACTTGATATGTATTTTGAAAACGAAGAGAGGTCGCGATTAGATTACGTAAAGTCGCATTTGTCTTGCTAATACTTCAATTTATAGCTTCAAAGCAATCGACGTAACAGAATACGGCACTGATTCGAAATAATATAATTACAGTTCTGTTGCCTTAACTCATACCCTCCTTTGTTGACTTTGAGTGCCTTGTGTTCTCAGTCAATACTGGGCATAGTGCGATTAGTTTGATTAAGATGGAAATAGAAAATGAAATTAAAATTGCTGAGCGGCTGTGTAATATTTGTCGGCTTTTAAAAAGACAATGGATTAGGGGATAGCTAGGGCTTTATGCAAGAAACAATGTAAATTTGAGGAATGTAATGATTCGAAATAAAACCAATTCACTATTCTTTTAAACTTGCAAAAACATTCACACTTGTGTCAAAGCATAGAAGAAAGTATTATCTATCGAATGCAATTTCTAAAATAGAGTTTTAATAATTTATATTAATAGTAACGACATATAATTTATTTAATTAAATAGTTGAAAGATTCTAGCACTTGAATTACCTTAAAATATTTTGTATAGTTTTTTTTTTCACGGAAACAGATTAGATATAATAATTGTAATAAATGCCATTTAATAACATTTCTACTTAGAACTGGAATAGTTATCGACATACAAATCACTAAAACCACAAACATTTTAAATAAATTACAATAGGATTTTTTTTTAGGAAATAATTATCATTTTCATTTCCCACAGAGTACACTGCTAATTCGTATATCTTCGTGATCGGTTTAATTCTTGGATCATGCTTGCGGCCCAATAATTGTTATCTATATATATTCACTCGGCGAACACCGGGTCCAGAGCGTCATGACCATGTTGGTTTACGTCCCGTCGTCCGCACCGACAGAAATTTGACTACGATGCCAAAAATGAAATTTCACAGCGTTGTCTGAAAATGACGTCATTGTGACGTCGTTCAGTGGCGAGATATAATCTTACACCAGTAAAACGTCTTTATTGATGACATGTTATAAAACTAACAATGTGACGTTGCAAATTTGGCGTAATCTTATGACATAACATTATGCTTTGGTTGTTATTTGACATAAGAATAACTACTTAAGGTAAGTTACTGACTGAATATAATACTAATTTCCGAATATCATTGCGAATTTCCCCTTCAAAATGCTCCTGTGTGCGGCCCATCATTTTTTTTACAAAGGGACAAGAAAAAAC
This sequence comes from Hydroides elegans, assembly GCA_001703475.1. Lineage (NCBI taxonomy): Eukaryota > Metazoa > Annelida > Polychaeta > Sabellida > Serpulidae > Hydroides > Hydroides elegans. Next base: position 25,748 of record LQRL01109910.1, on the reverse strand, counting down.
ACTGACAACAATTACAATGTCTTTATAACAAATGGTATCAAGCTCATCTTTACACACAGCGATCCTTCTTTTATTTGTAGTGTGTTCATCGATATAGTTTTCAAGCTCAATTGATATGGCTCAATCATTCAAACATGTGTTCAAAATTTGCATTTTGAAATCTATAGCAATTCAATCTATTTGCTTTAAGATTTTGTTGTGTCCAGTATACTCTGAAATTCATCCGAGTTGCACGTTGAACATACAAGAAAACGTGACTGTTTTGGATGCGGGAATTTAACATCAATAATTTCAATTATTGCCCAGATGGTATTCAGTGATACCGCTCTAAATATTAGTTTTGCCGCTAAATTAAAAATGATTTATGTTTGGAAATATGGACACTCCCGTGTTCCCGCCTTCAATATAAAGAGCGCTTTATGAAGCAATTTAAGGCCGACTCCTTCAAAATAAATTCCTTATCCTAACTATACAATTAAAAAACAATTATAATAAATGGTGCTTTAATGTGACAAAACATCGCAATCTAAACGAAACTTTAAATTTTCATTATTCATTCAATACTGTGAAATGTCGCTTCTGGCGAAAAAAAAACATATTTAAAATTAAATCATTCAAAAGTCGAAGATTTCAGCATGTATCATGATTTTCAGGGAATTTCTTCTCCCCTCGAAAAGAAATAAACATATTAAATTTCCTTTTTAGAAATACATTAATTTACTTGATGTCATTGATTCAACCAACAATTCGGTTTTGTTAAATGAATTGTCATGCTATTTTTGGTTATTGGACTTTTAATAAAACAATTTAGAATGTATTTGTATTACAAGACCACATAGCAACGTACTCATTCAAGAATATGCCCAAAGGTAAGGGATCGACATGAAGTTGAGGTTAGGTAAATTAAGAATGCACTCAAGAACAGTTTTTGTCACCAACAATAAAAATAACGCTTTTTGATAGCGAATATTCCCTATTTAAATCTCAATGTATTTGTTGATTAAACACGTCAATTATATTACTACGTAGTTGCGTATGAAGTGAGAAATGCATAGTATCTCTACCATATCTCTACTGTATCATCGGTATAAGCATCAAAATTATACCATATATATACAATATATATAAACTATCTAATGTTTATACAGAATTATATTTTAAATACGATTTTCTTAAATACAAATTTGCCTTTTTGAATCCCCTGGATCACCTGGCCTCCCTGTAGGCAGAGGTACGGAAACCACACATGTCGGGCTGCTTTGATTGCAATCCCTTTGCGATGTTGCATATTCGTACATCATTGAACAAACCGAATACGAATTGTTATTCATAGCAAGTATAAATCGATGGTAGGTTAAGGAATGTTCTATAATCCATGACTTTTTTACATATCTGTATATGTTATTCAATGATTAACTCTCAGATCAGTCGCAAAAGAGTCGATATATAAGAAGTCGGGCGGAAAATGTATCCAATGGGGTTGCTACCGATTTCTTTCGCCCATTGCCCTTTTTCAAACAGAATCGATGAAAAATGATAGCAATCTCAGCCTGGAATCTGATTCTTTGGCACCATTTAGATTGATATGATAAATAAATATGAAAAAATACCGCATTTTTTAGCAATTAATTATTAATTATTTATATTTACGGATTGATTAATAAATAAACAAAAACATGTCACATGTGCATGGAAAAATGCGACCGTATATATTATATTGTCAAATATTCTCAAAATATCAAATGACGACAATGTATCATTCTGCAATTTGGCGATCAAAACAAAACAAATTGAAATAATTATGTATAAATATAAATGTATAAATATAAACTAAACTTGGTTTTCATTATTCTAAGTTTTACTCAAAATCAAGAACGATTGCTATTGAATACGTTTATGTATGAATACAATTATCTTCGTTAGTGTTGACAAAAAAGGGCAAAATGCGTTTTATTTTCTAAATATTTATATAGTTTACTAAACATGTTAAACCAAGCCACACGCGACACCCTTTTGCTGAACATCCATCCGCCACCTGTTAGAAAAGACAGTTTTTCGAAATTAAAACTAAATGGATCTCAGTTACAAGTAACTCCTCGTAATCAGCAGAGTTTCATATATCCAGTGAAACACCTCAAGGAACAAGATTTGGATATGCTCAATCCTGAAATGTACAGTTATGAACGATATGTTCCATCGTGGCAGAGTGAACGCGAAAAGGATTCGAATATGTGTCATTTGGATGTTTTACGCGACGGGCAATCGCGACGGAGTAAGACTCATATTGGAAATATAGCGAGCGTTTCCGAGAATAAAAGTGACATACATCGTAATCACACAACAGTTGGAGCAATTAGTCATATGCAAGGCGATGCCACCCAAAATTTCAAAGAAGCCGGTCGACGAAAAAGTTACCTTACTGGAACAACCTGTTCCAAGATGAAAATGCGCCCAAAGAAATCCAAGACCCAATTCATACAAGTCACCGCACGCAAACCGTTACACGACTACGAAACGTATGTGACCAAAGATATCGTACGGAGACACTCGTTTAGTCCGCTATTTCCATCCAACACATCTGCAGATAAGGTCTTCGATCCGAACACATCCACCAACTACAAATCCGGAATCGACGCTTACGGTACCGAATGGCAGTTGAAAATCCCCGATCTCAAACACGACCCTGATGATTACATCGATACCCACTCACCCATCCTATCCCCAGAAGTATCACCGCAACACCAATTCCCACCAAAACCTAAAGTCCGTTTCCATTTAGCGTCCGAAAGCGGCGCCATTCGCGAGGATTATTCGCCGTCGCTATCGCCGATCGTGGAACTGCCATCGCCGTCCCATACCGTGACGAGGAGGCCGAGTGATGATAGCCGAGTGTCGGATTCGTCGAGGATTATCGATGTGCCGTATTGGTATCCGGAGGAACCGAGTCAGTGGACGTCGGATAGTTATGATAAATGGTGGGAGAAGTGATGGAGGATGAGGACTTCTCAGCTTATGATAAAAGTTATATTTATGTTATTTAAAGTATAATTGTAAGTAAACAAATATATGTACATGTATTTGTGGAAGGTGTTTTTTTAATTATCTTTATATATCTAGGTGTATGCATATAATTTGTAATAAAAAGGAAATGTTGAGACGAGACGGGTTTTTATTAGATTTTTGAGTTTCTTGAATTGCGCACGAGTATTTAGTTATGCTTTAGGTTCGGTGGGCATAGAAAGATGGGCCTTGAAAAATTAATCACGGTAAACAAACTGAGTTAAGAGCGTAAACACATCAATGCATATTAATGTAAATTGATAATATGTCAGATAATATTCCTTAGAACGTAAGGCCTAAATTGTTTATTGACAAACGTCAGCCGAATGGATACGTTTCCTCCATAATACCAATTCTATTTTTTTTTCACTAAATAAATAATTTATAATCATGTGAATTACATGTAGTTTTACTTACTTACACGACATTCCTTGCTTACTTGCTTACAACACATGCCCATCACATTATCGCGTGTATATTCCACCAAGAAATATAAAAAAGAATAATTATCTTAAGTATAATCGTCGATGAATTACATTTCTAGTTCAATCTCTATATCATCGTGAGCTTCAATTTTAATTTCAAATGATTATATTTTCATAAATCGAATTTTTTAAATATAAACCAGACGAGATACAACGCAAAATGCTATCATTTTCTTTTTACATATTCCATATATGTGGTTAATCGACAGGGGTGCACCCTTGAAAAAAATGAAACTTGGCCGCCATTTAATAACACACAAGAGTCTAGGGCGCTTATGATTTTTCGTTAAATACATGAGGGCAAAACCGGCCAGGGGCGCCAACCACAGCTGTGCGGAGCATTGTCATGCCCTACGCTAGGGCATATTGTTATTGCTCTGCATTACAGCATAGTGATATACGAGTGTAGTTTTTTATGCAAGATCGAGTAAACTTTTTCGTTTCATTTCGCTATTATCTATTTTCATTTTGCTAACGAATAAAAGTTGAACAAACGTCCATGCTTATTCTTTGCATGTTTGTCAGATAATTGTTATTTTGAAAAAGTAGAAAGTATAGATTTGAAAAAAAAATAGGAATAAAGCTCAATTTTCAACTGTAAAAAGAATTTCCATTTTATAGATTAAAACCGTTTGCTTCAGTAGAAATTATTAACTGGCATAATGAATTGTTTTTGATCTTGACTTTAAAGCTCACGAGTCATTGATTGACAGAAAACCAATTTATAAGCGCAATATATTGGCAATTACTTTTCAAAGCGTTCACCTACAATTAATCAAACAATGCAGCGGATTTAAACGGCAACTCTTCATTAAAATCTACGGTTTGAGTGCTTAAAATATCACCATGTTCACCCTCCGGCTACTTTTTCACTGTGTTTCACTGAAAGTTGGCGCAATATTTTGATGTCCTCACTAGAGTTTGAATTAGCATAGTCTTTTTGTGTTTCAATTTAAAGTTTGTATAGAAAGTATGTCCATGATTGATATTTACCTTTATAAACAACAATAGTTTTTTTTTCGCATAGTTTTTTATTGAAATTATTTAAATACATTTTAAAAAAATGAATAGGCGAAGCTTCCTGCAATTATAAGTTGTTTAAATCGTGTCATATTTATCTGTTTAAGCTCTTTATATCATTAAATTGTACAATATTTTTTTTAAGGTTTTATACAAATATCTGATTAAATGTGCAAATATGTAGCAAATAATCTATCGCTCAAAGTACATGGAAAGTAAGGATATACCCTTTACAATAATGGATAGGTTCTCGATAAAATGGATCCTTTATTAGAAATGTGTCAGTAGGATAAAGTTTGTTATTATTTGCTCGGAAAGATTGTGCGTGGAAATGAAACAGGAAATGTCGATTAAACTTTGGATCATACTGACCTTCCTTCCATTTGGTGAGTAAAATATTGTTCGGCGATGTATCGGATATAACAGAAAATATCGTGACTGGCATAGTATGCTTTTTTCATATATATGGAACATGATATTTCAAATCAGATACATTAGATCATATTATTAGAAAATACTGATAAGTATATACTGTATATATAAACATATCAACGATTCGTAATCCATTTTATGATTTTCATGTTTAATAGATTCCCAGAATAACGAAGAAGTTTTGTATAAATTATTTTTGTTTACAAATTATGCATTGGAATTATGTATAAAGATTTGTTTTCATATGTTTCCTTATGAGCAACCTCAAGACGTTTCTAATTCTAGCTTACCACCAAATCTTGCCCGACTACATGGTCTCCGAATGCTACGGATCCAGTTTCAATTTCGACTGCGGCGCAGGCCATCAAATCCGGATCACAAAGGATTTCTTCGGTTACAACGCACGCAGCCAATGCCGTAGTCGCGACGCCTCGGATTGTCGCGTCACTAATCCGACGTCGACTAGTCTAATTAATCGGTTTTGCACCGGAAGACAGTCGTGTTCATATTTTCAAGTGGAGCGGAGGGGGTGTAATGGCGTGTATACGAATTATCAGCAAGTGGAGTACCAATGTGTGCCAGGTTGGTCAAGTCTTGACCAACTATATGATTAGTTTATTGTCATATAATATAGCAAAAAACATACATGAATAAGACATGAATGCAGATGATTTAAATAAAAAGAGATAATCAGTGCTACTGTAAAAGTAAAAACAAATCACAATTGGTATTTTATCTCGAATATAAATTGAACATCAATTTTTCTTTGTTTCCATAAACAGGTATGAAATCGCGAAACATTTGCCAGCGCTTTTTCTACCAAGGTTCGGGCATCTTCGTCTCCTCTCCAGAATTTCCCGAAAACTACCCTCCGAACCTCGACTGCTCCTGCTTCGTGACCACAAACAGTCGTTCCCCTCAATCTAAGGTCAACATGCAAGTCGTTTTTATGTCCATTCGTCATAATGCACCCTGTGATGACTGGCTTAGAGTGGGAAGGACGTTGCTATGTGGTACTAAGGTGGAGTGGTTTACGGGCAAGCAGATTCCGTTGCAGTTCCATAGTGATGCTTATGGAGGACACCGAGGGTTCTGGGTCTTCTTTGAACGTATGTTGCCTAATTATAATTTAACCTATTATAATAATATACATACATCAGATTGAATTATAATATCTTATACTTATTATTTATTTGTTGTTTTATATGAGAATATTATGTTATTTTTTTTCTCATAAATGCTAACTGTTATTATCCAATGACGAAAGTTTCTCAAACAACATAAGATCACGTTATCTTGAATATGACTTATAGCAGTTTTTTAATTTAAATAAACGCTATTCAGTAGGTTTTTATTTGATTTGTTATAGCTTCAAGGCCATCAGACAAAATCATCGTTAGATGCCGAAACACCACATTACCTGTTCTACTTCAAAATATCCGACGACAACAGTCCTTTATGCGAACTCGAGTGCCACAAAATGCAACCCGGTCACCAATACTTACCAATCCCATAACAGAACCAACGCCGGTTACTAGGGAAAGTGTATATGATGCTTCCAGGGTTTCAATGCCGACCGGTGACAACAGGGGTTCAACCCGAAGTATCGATAGGGCTGCCCTAAATAAAGGGGACAATGTAAATCTTGAAGAAGGCGAAACCGGTCTCGAGAGCGATGATTCGCCAGACCCTGGAGACCGAAGCGATATCAGCGAAGAAAATGAAGAAGGGATAAGACTCGACAGTGATATATCTACAGAACAAGAACCACAATATGTTCAAACTACATTACCTTTAGATACAATAGCAAATATAGATGAAGTTGGAAGAGAGGCAATACATTCACCAGGATTCGAAAGTAACGATGAACACAAAAAGAAGATGGTGGTTAATAGTCACGAAATTCCGGGAGGTAGTTCAGACATTCCACGGTCATCAGTGAGACGAGTCTTTCACCATGATCCGGAGAGTATATCTCCCGATGATTATTCTGAACCAGAAAAACCTGACCATTTCGATACCGAAAACGATATGGATAACAATATTTCAGATGATATAACTACTGAACTTAATACAGCACATTTTATATCGAACATCGATGATGATTCTCGGTTAGAACGTCCTCTGATCCACCAAGGGAGGGACAGTCAATCTACTGATCTGTCTGATAGCAAACTGATTGAAACCGTTGAAGATACTGAGAAAAGTAAAGAGAATACCAATGATTTAAAGCCTACCCCCTTCGACATTTTAAAGTATGTTATGGAGAAGTTGAAGCACGACCACCAGAACGAAAACCTAATCGACTCATCACAAAACAACGTGCATCATGAACATGACAATAAAACATCGACGGTCAGTCCATCTCCGGTAATTCCACCGAATGGTGATACTCTTGTCATCCAGACAAACCAGCAACACAACAAAGAGAGCAATGACAATACAATGGACAACCAAGAGCCTCAATTAGCTAAAGATGATACAAAAGATAATTTTGAAGGATCGAACAGGTTTTCTGGCTCTGATGACATGCCATCAACTACAACAAAGTACGAGGATGTGACAAATAAAACACCTGCAAGAAGTCAAACGAGCATGGACACTGATCAATCGATTTCAGATATTGATGCGACACCCTTTCATGCAACGGAGCATGACGAAATAAATAAATTGGACGCGGAGAGTGACCGAGGGGACATTATTGCACAACCTCACAACATATCCCAAATGTCGAAGGAAAACAATATGAACCAAGATGTAGGACTCGGGATTCCATTTTCAGAATCACAGGACAAAGACAATGATGCTGAAATCATCACATGGGATCGTGCTCCCGAGCATAGTCACAATGAACCAAACTCTGTAGACCCATCGAATGACCCGTTCCAAACTCAGGACATTAATCGAAAACAAATAAAACAACCACCGACGCTGATTGAACAAGTAGAACAAGAACACACAAGCGAAGAAAATACTATCCCAAAACATACCCCTGTCACTATATCTGATTTAAATGAAGATTCGATCACTTCTCCTCCCATTGTCTTATCACCGATAGCATCAGATAAGATAGAGGACCCTTTGCATGAAGATGCCGAGATTCCTTCATTAACTGATTATCCTTTTCCTCCATACATCTACTCCGACTCTTATGAGGAATCTGTTTATTCGGAGCCCCGATCGGAGTTAGACGTAACACAAATGAATGATGAAATTCCTATTGAATTATTGGATACGAAGATAAATAGCCAAATACATGTTTCACCAAATATGGATGATGAAACTGAAATTCCAAGTGATATTAAATTTGCAAAAGAAACAAATGTACCCAATCTTTTGGATTTTCAACCAAACTTTCAAGACACCGTAGATGTGCCTACCTCAAATGCATATAGTGATTATAGTGTTGAAATCGTCATGGAGCGGTCCTCAAAGGATAAAGAAGGCCCGAATCCCGAAATCATGCAACCGAACAACAATGAAGACCCAATTAATGAAGATCGTCGGCAATTCATGCAGGAATTCATTAACTCGTTTCATCGCAATAGAAACCAATATTATGACAACCCCTTGTATCCCGATATGGATTCAATACGGAATTCTGGAGATACCTTTCCATTTGATTATGCGCCATTTTATACGGACAGTTATGATACCATGTACGGTGGATATATGCGAACGCGTTTTGAGACTGATTCAGGGATTTTCATTAAACCGACAGCAAAACGGAATAGCACGGAGCCACCTGACGTAACAGAAACATCACTTGAGATAAATCATGAGATTAATCAATCTGATGAACCAAGCGTTAAAGAATCTGGACACGAAAGAGCGCCTTATGAAGAAAAAGAAAATGATGAAAATACAATAATACTTGAAGCGGAAATAGATAACATTGAAATAGAAGACAGTTTTGAAAAGGTTGTCATTTCCTCAGAAGCCAGTCGGCCACAAGGAACTAATAAGCCGTATAGAGCAACAACTCCAGCAACACTTAACATTAAGAAAACGAATGATATCCATCAGATCGAAAACAAAAATGCAATCAACAATAAATATGAAAACAACGACGTTGTACCTTCCGTAAATAAAGATAAAGATGTGAAGCCATCACGTAACCCAACCGTCACAGAGCATCTTGATAACTCGATTCATCCAAAAGTACTCATGCTAGACGAAAATGAACGAGTACATAATGTCATCACAACCTCTCAAACGTCCCCGTCCAACGAAAATATTCTGTCCTTAACTGAAACGGAAATCGACCGTTCAGAGGATATCATAGTTCCGGAGAAGACAGCAGAAAACTCTTATGAAAACTTTGTGACATTGTCATCTGCTTCGGATGTGGTAATAGCGACCAACAATGGATCTGATATATCGGTCGTCAAAAAGAAAGGTATTATTGTTTTTGTATCTATAATTGTATATGTATAATAAAAGATCAACCAACTCATCATTAACAAAATTAATGATTTGCAAGTCAATTTAAATTATTACTCTGATTATTATATTTATGTGTGTACCATATGGATTTTTTTTTGCATCTTTGTTTCAGAGCGCAGTGGTTCCAGAGAGAATGTGCTTACATTCGGTACGATTTTTTAAACCTTTAAATAACCAAATGCGAAATGTTGTTGAAGTAAAATGAGAAACTTGTCTTAGAATGTCTACCGCAATTATGAGATAACTATTGGATATCAATATAAGCTTTGATTTATTTATAAATATGTTTTCTCCAATAATATATATCTACAGGTCTTATCGTGGCTGGTATCTGTCTTGGTTGCGCTATCGTTCTTGGTCTTTGCATCGCCGTTGCGCTTATATGCCGAAAAAAGTGAGTTTCGTTTTTTCATGACAATTTCATATTTTCCTATCAAATTTCCTATAGTAAGATATAACATAAGCATCACCATATGGTATATATGAGAATCGGAATAAGTTTTACCTTAACATATGTATGAAGCCTTAAAAGAGTGCTTAAAGGTCTCGGCTAATTAGAGGGATAAGGTGCTATTTTACAACCATCATATCACTTTCTCTATGACAACGACTCTAACGGCCATTCTGCCCATCCTTTTAATGAAACGTACGGGTAATGCAAAGCTTCCTTCTTTGAAAACACTTTCGCTTTCAAAGGCGTGCTTTAAGGGCAAGTCCATCTTGACGTGGTCCAGTTTAAGTCCGTTTCCGGTGTCTACGCGTACCTCAGAATGTGGTACATTTAAAACAAACCTTATTCAAGCGTTGACAATGTATTTTTGATATAGTAAATAGCATAGTTATATCTCTTTAATACTCAAATTTGATTCAGATCCTGAAAAGACAAATAGATTGCACCGTATTTCAAATCACATAATTGAATTTTAACTAACTTTTAAAAGCGGAGGGGGGAGGGTTTAACCCTAGGGGTGTTTATATCTAGGGTTTATTCAGGGGTGTGAAAAAAACGCGGTTCAACCCTGTTTTGTTCATGGGGTGGGGTCCTTACCGGTTACCAGTATACACTAAACATGGATATTGTCACTACACATATATACTTCGCTTATGCCATAACATAGCTTACCATAAGGGTTCCGATCATTGACTCCTAGAGAGATCACCATCTTGACATTATTTCTTGGGTGTTATTGACTGTCGTGTACTGTATGAAACGATGAATGAAGTGCATAGGTTGCGCTTATATAGAAAAGGGGAATTATCTGTGGTCAAGCGTAATTACAGTTGACCATTACCAGGCAATCTATTGCTGTGCCCATAATAAAACCAATACCAGTAGGTGTCTAATTATTTCCAGGGAATGCGATTTTCATAATAGTCTGGCCGGATACACCATTCCGTGTGCATTGCTTGTTAAATCTTGAAATCATACATTTTCTGAATCGTCTTGGGGTCCTTTTGAATAAAAAAGATGTTGGCATTTTTTATTCTAAATATTAACATCATGAAATTACGATGGCCGAAAAGCGTATTCCATACATATAGAAATATATGTTTGGCGATAAAAAACTTCATTGAACCACTTTTCAGCTTTACATTCAATTATAATCTATACGTATGACAGCCAAAAACAAATGTTTATCATCTAAGACTACAAATTCACCTTTCAAACAAATTACGATGGCCGAAAAGTAACAAATTTATCAAAATTTCGGACTAAAACAATTTTTATTGTAATTGAGTTTTACAATTGGCTATTATTAACTATATTACCAGTATTTACACTTTACTCTATCATTAAAATGTTTCCACTTATTCATGTTTTTACAATCGGCCATTGCATAACTAATTTGATGTATCTCCATACAAAAAAAAAGATTTCTATCAGTTAATACAGTAATTTGCTACTCAAACAGAGGAAATAATTTACATATTTGCAATGCAAGAACCGTTGAAATCTTAGACTATGATTCGAAAATACAACGGTTGCCACGAAATCAACAACTTCAAGTTTTATTTGGTAGCATTATGGATTTATGGTGAATTTATAATATATATAAACCACTGCATATACACTGCATGGATTATATTAACATTGTTTTAATAAATACATTTGTTTATTGATACGAACACACTGGCCGCTGCATAAGGTCCAACAAAGAATTATTTTCGATAACGAAAGCCTATAAGTAACATGTATGTCATAAAGTCAACATAAGTCACAATTAGATTAAAATTGCAATGTCTTGTATCTTAAGTGATTTTGTAAAGTATGGCCTAATGTTGCCTTTTACTTAAAACTGAAACCAAATTCAATGATTAAAGATCACACAGTATTAAACTTTAGTATATTGTTTACTTGCAAAAACCACAAATTATTTACAAAGCTTTTCAGTATATCAAAAATTTATGTACTACTTAGTTTTTACCTCTTAATATATACAAACATTTTTTTGAAATTTCCATTAAATTTAAGGCTTATTGTCATAATGGTATTAAATTGATATAAACAGATAGGTGAATGATTGCGTCAAGGAACACGTCACAATTTTAAGGCTGAAATTCATTGTGGACATTATAATCACCGTTATGATAGTTTCGTGAGAGAGAAGTCTTTGCCCTACAAAAAGTTTCTTCATCGTCTATTTAATCTTCAATAAGATGGAGGGGGGGAAGGGTATTCATTGTGTTTTCTATGCATTAATGAATTGTATGTGCACAAATTGTTCATATACACTTCGTATACATACAACGAGAGTCTTGCGTTCGTGTAATCTCTTTTAAAATGTATTTTATGAACATACGCATCAGATATGCAAACACTTCTGGGTTGGTGTAGAACTCGAACGAGCATAGTGGTGACTAAATAAATATAATGATAAATTTTGGATACGGTATTTTTACAATCCCAACCTTTCAAAGCCCTAACAACTCATTTATACAAAGTATATTTGCCGTAAGAGGCGATTCGTGGTTAAAAATGTTCTGAACAATTAATCTACATAAGCGCGGAGATTATCAGACAATTTAAGCATAAAATTATTGATGGAGCCTAGCAGGGGCATTTTCTCTGGTTGGATACAACTACAAATGTTATTTACAATCTAAGTCCTCATATGCACCAATACTCACTTCTTGCAAAATACATTTGTGGTTTTGGGGAATGGTTTGATCTCTAAATCAACATTAATAACGTGTTATGAGAGGGTCACTTTTCCTGGCTGGATATGGCTTATTTACAATCTCAACTTTTTATTGTCATACTTTTTATAATCATAACGGTATATTAAATATAATTGTGATTTGTGAATAATTATAGTCTTGAGTGCGTTCACATGCCCCCATTATCGACATTAATTAATGGGAGTAAATATCGACGTCCACATGGGCTGTTTTCTTTAGCTAGATAAGGCTTATATACCTTTCCAACTTTTTTAATCCCATAATAACTGTATAACAACTGTGATTAATGACGATATGTAGCTTTGAGTAAGCATACTAGGTAAATGCTTCCGTATGAAACGACTGACAGACGGACATGACGAGAGCAATACGCTTCCGCCAAAGTGTTGGCTGATGGATAAAATAGGCAGAATAATGCCTTAAAGTTAATATTCGATTCTTTTAAACAATTAACTTTAGAGATTCGCGATAATTTAAAACAGGATTTGTCCTCAAAACTTAAAGTTTCTTCATCCTATGCTAAGAACAAATTGTATATATTGATACAAAAACACGTAATAACAAATAACATGTGACAGGTGATAAGAAACCATGCTTAAACATTATAAACAATTCTGAATGTCTTACAAGCAAATTAAATGTATAGATAGCTTACATATTTAACTAGACATTAAGCCCGTCTTGGTGTGATAGGATACGAGTGTTATAATATTTAAAGTAGATCAACCGTTACATTTTTTGTATAACCCATGAATTAAAAACGGATTTTACATCCACAAACCATAGGTGTAGATTATGAATAGGTGGTGTTTACTCAACGCAAAGTACGGTACTTCGCATTTAACTAAATTATTTCAGTATTTAATAAGAAGATAACTGTCAAATAGCATTCATATTCAATCCAGACCATCAACAGCGTTTTAATATCATATAACTTATTATATTTTTTACGCTAGAAAATAGGGAATTTCAACTAAAATTACTATTTTGTGTCCATCCTTGGTTATATACTTCTATCTATAGGAACAATATTTTATTTAAAAGAGTTTAACACCTATCTGCCATCGCATTTTGATTGGATCCCTATTTGAAGATAACATTGATTTTTCTATAATCATTGATCATATTTTGCAAGAAAATAAAGTTAATTGAACCAATGTCAATAATTGTTACCCACCCTTTTGGCAATGTATATAATCCGTATTTTATCTCTATTATACTCCTATCGGCCATCGTATTATTTATTAATTACATACAAAAATATGAAATTTAGCTTTTAGATGCGTTATGACATGCATTTTATGCCATAATGATCAGGATTTAACCGTAAAGAAGCTTTTATTAGGCTTACAAAGAATATTAATATAAGAAAAACACCCCTGTCCGGCCATCGTAATTTTCTACAAGAAAATTTGCGAACAAAAAAATGCCAACATCATTTTTTATAAAGTATATATATTGAACTTTCAAAAAATATATGGTGTCAAGATTTAACATGCAATGCACACGGGACCCTATTTTGGTGGTGTCTCCGGCCGCACTATAATTAACTTGAACCTTATATCTAAGTGCAATTTTGAAATTTTCTTCACATTGCCAATGAGGGGAATATTTTCAGCCTTCAATGTTTTTTTAAATCACCATATAGACCAGTTGCATTAGAAAACAATTTGCTAAAACGATTTTGCTTCCTTTTAGAAAACGGCGTGTTTCTGTTGCTCCACGCCCCACTTTAGCAATCGCACATGCGCGCCGAGAACTTCTACAAACCGACGACACCAAACCCACACGTAGCAGTTTACTCAACCGTACCGACCCAGCCGCTAATAAACGCAGCAACACAAAATCACACGACACGTACGCAAGGGGTCTCGGTCACCAATCCGTGCTCGATGTGGACAATTTATATGCAGCCAAGCCACCGTCACAGAAAGAGAAAGGTGTTCAAGTAGATATTCATGACAGACCGACCGAGGTCATAATGAGGCCATTATTTCGCATTGAGAGCGATTCCGATTCGGATATATCGCTCTGTGAAGTGCATCCCTACAGCATGGTGAATAAGCATAGTAAAGGTGTGCAGACTTTGTCTCCATATGAGCTGCAACAGACTATTTGTAGCAGGAAGAAAATCCGCGGTATGTCACCGCCTTTTACTCTCAGGCGCAAGAAGATAATAAGACCGCAAGGGAGTCAAACGGTAAGCTGCGGCATTAACGACTTGAATGGAAACGGGAGTGGGCCGTATTCTGCTGTTAACAAGGAAAACGCCCACTCATACCGGAAACAACACCATGAATACCAGCCCCAAATACACCCGGGACAAAGACATGTGCATTGCGCGTCGACTGTTAATGCAAATAATAAAACAATCATGAAGAAGATGTATAAACCGAGTGCGATTTCCGAGACAGCTGCTTCGGTTCCTGAGAGGATATTGACTTCTTCTGGGCAAACAACTTTTGATACTTCTTTTGTGGATTCATATTATAAAGAGCCTAATCCTGATTCTGATGTTGAATCGGACTGGGATATGCAATCGGTTCTTTCGTTTTAAATGTCATTAATCTGAGAAATGTTCTAAAACAAGACAATAAAATTCCTAACATATCATTATATCTTATTTATAACATCAGTTAAAATTAATATATAACAACAAAAAATAAAACACATATAAACTAAGTATATATTAGGAAATTAGAAAAACAAGAAAAACGAAAAACAACATAAAGCAATTAATATTGGCCGAATGCGAAAAATCATCACAAACATTAAAAAAAATAAAATAACTTCGAAAATAAAAAAGAACAATAAACCATGTTCTAACCATTGATTTTCAAAACATCCCATGACATAAAAAACTGCGATAACAACGACATTTAATTCAAATTATCTGCCAGAAAAAAAAAGGCAAGCCATATTGAGAGCATATTCGTTTCCCATTCATATAGACCCACTGCAAAACTGAGATACTTCATCCTTTTGGTTTCACCAAAGCACATCATAGTCTTTGCAAATTTAAGCAATTTGAGCAGATAAACGTCGCGCCAGACACTTAGCAAACGACCCCAATAATACGGGAAAGGGCACCCTATGACACGTGTTTTTGAAAAAAGTAAAGACTTCTAGAAGATATCTATCAGCTTATGGTTACATTAATTGTAGATAATATTTAAGTGGTATATAATAAGTGGTATATTTTTAGGTTTGCTGTGTCGCCCACACCAATCTAGGGTTAGACTATAGGCATACTACATGTATTTGACGATATTTGAATCAAAGTGAAACCATAATAATAATCAATCATTTACATATGTATTCTTATTGTCGTATTTAACCATCTGAGTTAATTTCCAATCTAAACTGTCCCATTCAAAGTTCTAAATTTAAATAAAATGAATTCATTTTTTTTTCAAAGAAATAAATACATCGAATCAACAACTTTGTTTTAATACCCAACCATTTGGTGCCCTTCAAAC
>LQRL01109902.1:23410-34050 GCA_001703475.1 Hydroides elegans | reverse complement strand
ACATTCATTAAAATACACTGGACTGCAATGCAACATACACGCTCAATGACCCGCTATCCAAAATAGCTGCTGCAGTGCGAGCTTTTTGAGCCTCCCATTCTCGCTTTTTCAATACATTTCTTGTCAGTTGACGTTGACATAATAGTTAAGTTATCTGCGATATTTCTCATCTGATCTATAGAATAAGAATGGCATGACGTTATTGACAGAGCTTTGTGAGTAACTAATGATTTTATTAAAATGAACTAATAACATTTATGAAAGTTTGGAATGAGCACATAAACCATCCATATTCTTTTCTGTGAAAAAGTATTCTGATGTTAATAAATCGAGATATTATACGAACTTGATTTATTTCGTAGATGCGTACAGTCCTGAGCTTCGGAGAGCAATTCCATGTCTGTGCTATTTGCGAACGGCCATTCAAACAGCGGAGACATCTGAAAAAGCACATTATACATATACACAACCCTAGTCTTATTGAGTACCATACTTGTCCCTGTGGAAAGAAATACAAGTGGAAGAAGGACTTCAAAAACCATCAGAAAACCTGTGTGTTACCGGACTGTGTCTTGAGCGATGACGCTTGAATACCAAATTTGACAAATCAACACTAACAGAAACCTGAATTTATATAGTACTGTTGTAATGTTTATGGCTCATGGTGCTTTACAAAGGACAATTCAAGTCTCTTTAAGAAACAATTGAACAGTGATACACGGTTAATAAAAAAGAACGATTATGATTTATTTTGGTATGTGTTCGCAAATTATTCAATCAATAAGTCAAATAATGACTAAGCTTAAGGACAATTGCTTATGAATCAAAGATTATATGCATTTGATTGTGATTATCGATGCGAATGTTTCCAATAATATTTAAAAAAGATTGACAAATTATGCATCCTTGATTTCTACAGTGTGCGACTTGCGCAAATAATCTGATTTTCATTAACTCAGATATAATACAAATGTGGTACAAATTTGATTTATTTCATAGATGCGCACAGTAATCAGCAACGGTCAGACGCTTCATGTATGCGGTATATGCGAACGACCATTCAAACATCGGTCTTATCTGAAAAGACACATTAAACACCTACACAGCAGTCAGTCAGCTGTAGAATCTCATAATTCGAATTGTCCTTGCGGAAAGAAATACAAGTGGAAACATGACCTTACAAAGCACCAGAAAACTTGCCTATTACCAGATTTTAAATGAATATTGAAAATTATAGTGCTCTTAGCACTTTGCAAATATTGTATTTTTTAAAGAAAAACGTTTTCAAATTTGCACGATAATATCATCAGTGATGATCACCATGTAATTTGCAGTTGCGTTGTGGCATAGTTATTTTACTGATTTGTCAATCGATCAAAGTAATCAAGGCATGGATAAGATAAGTGTTCTTACGGAACAATGATGATGATTTTTGCTTTGGACGCTATCCGATCATATATTTAGCAAATTATGATTAACAATGTGATTGCTTAGTTATGCAAATAATTTGCGTTTAAAACAATGTGATTGTGTTAAGTTGCTTCGATGCACATCAATATTTATCGATGAATGCATAAATACGATTTTTTAATGTCTCATAGATTGAGAACGCGATGCGTACAATCATAGAAGATGGACAAAAGGTCCACGAGTGCATCATTTGCAAAAAAGCAATTCAAACGAGATCGATACGATCTGAAAAGACATCTGATCCACGTTCATAGTCTTGGTGCCACTCAGGTTCACAATTGGGCTTGCGGCAAGCAATTCAAATGGTAGAAGTGGTTTAAAACACATCAGAAAGTGTGCGCCCATGGTCAAAAGTAGACTTGAATACAAAGGCATGTAGCACATCCATCCAGCCATGATCGTTTTGACCTTTGCATGTGTCCCCTAGAAAAATTCTTATATACAAATGTTTTGAAAAAGCACCAGGCAATTAGCGTGTTGCCAGACTTGTTTTGAGGGATCAATTGTGATTTCCAGAAAAGCCTATTGAAACTGAAACTTATTTATGATCATACGTAAATTATAGTAGTTAATAAGTGAACATAGTAAGGGCATGGCGGTCGAAGATATTTCTCTTGCTTCTTGATTGAGACTATTGATAATAGTTTTCTTATCCTACACATCTAGTTAAGAATGATTGATATGATTAACCGAAAAATAAAAAAAATATGATATGATGGTGTTTTTATGGTTGTGTCAAATATATTTATGTAATAAAAATAAATATCTCCCAAAAACGTTGTTAATATAAATATTTTATTATTATTTCTTAGCTTCAGTATGCGATGCGCACAGTCGTGAAGAATGGACAGAAGCTCCACGTTTGTGGCATCTGTGAACGGACATGCAAACAACGGTCTGATCTTAAACTTCACATGATTCATGTGCACAACCAGGGTGTTACTGAGCTACACAAGTGCGCTTGCGGCAAGCAATTTAAATGGAAGAAGCGATTGAAATCACACCAGAAAGATTGTGCCCATGTTCAAAAGAAGTAGAAGTGGAGTAAATGATAAGACCAGAACTTACCTTTTTTTCATGTAAAAACTTACCAAACTTGCTCGAATGTATAAACGCTTTATCTGAAAGAGTTCAATCATAAATGTAATGATTTAATAGATTGATAAAAAAATTTGATGTAAAACTGTTGATACTCATAAACAATTATCAAGGTTAATTGAAATACATAAAACCAAGCTTTAAAAAAAATGTGTTTTCATTGTGGGGATAATAACATCAAGTGATAAACTTAAGACCATAATAATATATACACCTTAAATATATGACAAGACTAAAAATGAATAGATGTATAAAAAACAATCATAATTCTATTCAGCAATCGGACCTCATATTATATAAAACTAGTATAATTATTACTTACAGTGATAATGATAATGATCTATATATGGACTGCATCTTGCTCATTTATACAATCGGCCAAGACAACGTAAACATACATTTATTTATGATATCAGATAATGATATATCATAAAAATGAAAAGACACTTTTGTGCTGTGCTTGCAGATTCCCATTTTGACGTCTTCGCTCGGCATGTACATCACATCCATGAACGGACAGCCAGTTTACATTTGCCAGTTTTGCGAAAGGCCCTTCAAATCAAAATCCGATTTAAAGAAGCACCTGATACATCTGCACCAGTTCGCAGGACCCGTGAAAATACATACGTGTGTCTGTGGGAAGGAATTCAAGTGGAAGAAGTCGTTCGATCGGCACCAGAGGACATGCAAAGCGTTAATGAGCATGGGCTAGAATTTTAATATTTTGAAAATTAACAGCAATTTAGCTTAAGTTTGATGCGTTGAAAATCAATTATTGTTATTCGGATGAGACTGTGAGAATCGCAACTTGATGGTGGATATAATAATTAGTGATATGAATAGGTTGAGGATGTCGGTTTGGTTGATTCATTCGTTTATATGTTTATAATATGACTTTTCCAAACGAAAAAAAGATGATTAATTTATGTGGTTATCATGTTGATTGTAATTAAACACCCATTGTGGGGTTTAGTTTATTTAAAAAAAAACGTCGGCGTATTTAATCCTGTGATTGCTTAGTAAGAGATCAGGTGATATCAGGGACTGCTTCTTTTCTTGTTAACTGATTTATCTATTGCTCGAAAGTAACTACGATATAAATCGTTCGGATGATTATATAAGAAAATCTTCCATATTGATTTTGCATGAAAAAAAAATATAATGACCATGTGACCTTTTTGATTTATATCGAATCACATGGTTCATTACAATTTATTTTTCGTTTTCTATCAACGATGAACAATGTACTTTGTATTGTTTCGCTTCAGATTTGGAAGCAGGTTGAGCCTGTGCTTATCGACGGGAAGAAAGTGTACCCGTGCCCTTGTTGCAACACTATTATAAAGCGTCGCGACCACCTTAAACGACATTGCCAAACCATGCATGATATCGGGAATCTCCCCAGCTTTGCTTGCCCGTGTGGGTACACAACAAAAAGAAAGGACGTCGCCCAAAATCACATAAAGCGATGTAGATATCACGCTCAATAGTAATCACATGAGACAAAATTTGAAACATGATTTATTTTAGTTTTGTTTAAAAATAAATCGAAATGAGCAATTGGACTAATTTATACGATAATCCAAAGAGAAATTATTGCCGATTTCATTAATGCCAAGATTCAACCGGCTAGTTCAAATACATTAAAGTAAGAGTAAAATATTTCAGTGAAGATGTATACAAATATGGCGAAAATTCACAATCAATCCCGAGATGGTTTGCGATTCTTGTCACATTACCTGTATGCCTATATGCAATAACTAAGAAATTAAAAGTGTATCGATTTGATCTTCTAATACATAGATGTGTTTATATGATATTATCCCATAAAAAGTGAAATTATTATTGATAATGCACACTTGTACATTGTTAATCGGTAACAGGAGAACTCGTCCCCAACCACAAGTCGTCCCACTAAGTTACCAACTCGACCCAAAACATTTGTCGACATATACAAAGGGTGATTTTGGTTGGATATCTCGTCTTCAAAAAAGCATTAGTCCTCTTTCACCTCACAATTTGGTTGAAGAAACCCATTGCTGATCCAACTTTAAATAATAAAGAAATCGACGTGTTTAATTCCGCCATTGCTTAGAATGAGATCATGTTATGTCAGGAACTGCGTATTTTCTTGTTTGCTGATTAACCTAATGCTCGAAAGTAATTAAGATACAAAAGCATTATGATCATTTATATAAGAAAATCTTCCATATTGATTTTGCATAAAAAATATATATGTTATCACACTGTGACGAAATAATTTATATAGAATCACATCGTTCATTAAGATTAATGTTGTGCACTGCGAATAATGATCAATATATTTTTTGTCCTGAATCGTAATAGCATGTTATTTTATTTTCCCTTCAGATCTGGAAGCATATTAACCCTGTGATTAACGATGGAAAGAAAGTATACCCGTGTCCATATTGCCACACTATCATAAAGCGTCGTAACGACCTTAAGCGCCATTTCCGAACCGTGCATGATATAGGATCGGTTCCAAGTTTCGTTTGTCCGTGTGGTTATACGACGAAGCGTAAGGACAACGCAAGCAAGCACATGAAGACATGTCACGAACACATTTAATAGTAATCACATAATTTGATAAGACATCTATGATTTATTTGAGTTTTGCTTATAAATAAAACGAAATGAGTTATATGACTAATTTATATGGTTATCGAAAGATAAATTATTGCCGATTTGATCATAAATGAAACGATTCCACAGGCTAGTTTAAGAGAGATAATATGAACGATATTTCAGATCACATATGTATACGAAAATGAAGAAAATTTACAATCGATCCCCGACATGTTGTGCGACTTTAGCAACATGTACCTATATATGTGTATACATATAATGTATAAGCCATAGAAAGTCAGGATCTATTTGATATGTTGATAGGTGTTGATATTGTGTTTCCCAATAAACGGTTAATTTATTAAAAATATACGTGTTTATAGTGTTGTTCATTTCGACTTTCAAGTCACCTATATGTATTATTAGTCAGCTCAAAATAGCCTGTGTAACCAAATTCTATACATAATTAGAAAAAAAAACACATTAAACCTAAAAAAACTACATGTATAATCAATTTCAAAATTCAGCTTTGCTTTGATGCTTTTCGGTCAGTTTAACATGATCTTCCTGTATTACAATGCTTAAGCGCCAATACTGTCTCTTTGATCTAAAGATTCCTGTACTTCATACTCATTTTGTGGTTAACATTCGTTTACTTCCTCCGCTTTAATATACTGTATTGGTATCATGATGCTATTATAAGGAAATCATGGATAATGATTTTCAATAAATTAATTCCAAAACGACGATATCATGTAGTCAATGTAGTATTAGTAGTATGATTTTCCGTATCACTCGTAGTTTTCTTTAAATCATTTGTATCTATATTCACTTAGTTGACACATATTCAAGAAGCTAAGTCAGTGAATTAACATAAATGATAATCATTCGATTGATTCAGATATGGCAGTTAATGTATAAATGAAAATAATTGTGCAAGAGCTATATACAAGTCACAACGCACGTTTCATCCCTCCAATATTTTTTCTTATGGTTGGAAGGGGTCGGTGACATATTACGGTCGCTTAATAGTAATTGAAAATGTTCTATACAAAGTACATGATGTTTTGTTTTGCCTCAGGTTTGGAAGCAAGTTAGCCCTGTGTATTCTGACGGCAAGCATGGCAAAGAAGGCTTTCAATGTCCATATTGCCCCACTATGTTGACTCGTCGGTACCACCTTAAGCGCCACTTACAAACCGTGCATGATGTAGGGGATGCCCCCAGTTTCACATGCCATTGTGGTTATACCACGAAGAGACAAGACTACGCCAACAAACATAAGCGAAAATGTGATGGATACGGTCTATGGTTTAAGATAAATCAGCAATGATTTCGAGGTGTCTGGATAGATAGAACGCCGAGTAAAATGAGACCAGATCTAAGAGAAATACGTTATTGACTTCGCTGATAAAGAAGTTACAATGTATAAACTTATAAAACGAGAGTACGTTATATGATATAGTATTCGGTCAAATTAAAGCCCGAAGAAAATAAGTTTTTATTGTGAATGTCTTTCAATTGATGTGCTTTGATTGTGTAAATGAATCGTATTACCATAAGTGTCTTCATCGTCGTGATTGTTAGAGATTGTTCAAAACTTGTCATCGTTTGCATGTGTCTTATGCTTTGAATTATTCGAGATGTTTCAAATAGAAATAATTATTGTGATAAGCAGATTACATGGCGTTTTTGTTATATTGAATAACGCTAAGACATGTGTTTTGGTTTTCTTCGCTTTAAACTGTTATACAAGAACACGGAATAAAAAAAAAAGTTATGTTATGAGTTATGAGTAATGTTTTACGTGAACGGAAGTAGAACTTATTTCTGAATAAAAAAAAAACAGAAAATTACAGATATTTTTATTTGAGAGGAAACACCAAAAGAAATCCCGAACCTCTCTTCATAATGGTATTTCTAAAATGAAAGGTTTTAGTTTTAAAGCATGATACTATTTAAGTGTTTATATTTTGCCATTTACAGGAGGACTCCAAGGCTCCAGATAAAACCTTGAAATACGAAGAGAAAAAGCTGTTTATAAAAGAAACCGGCTGGAAGGGTTATGAATGCAAGTTCTGTCGTAAGCGATTTGTCAAACGTGCGAAATATCGCGAGCACGTGCACAGCGCCCATATCGCTGGTCGCATCCACAAATGCCCGTGCGGGGTGGCTTATAAATGGAAGAACTGCTTACCTAAGCACCAAAAGAAATGCAAAGTCTATCTGGCCACGCGTAAACCCGATGATGTGAAAACCAAAAAGGAATCCCCATCATCTGGACCATTTATTTGCCCACATTGCGGTAAAATGAAGAAGAATATATATTTATTAAAACAGCATATTATCGGGGCCCACGAAGCTGAGCCGTGTGAATGTCCATGCGGGGCGTCGTTTAAATGGAAGCATTCGTTCGATCGACACAAGAAAACGTGCGCAAAATACAAAGATGCACATAAGGATACTCCGATGAATGTTGATATGGAGTTGTGTCCCCACTGTGGCAAGACCTGTTATCAGCGTGGACAAATGCTTGAGCATATAAGGAATATGCATGGGGAAATGAGAAATAAGTGTGCGTGTGGAGCCGTGTTTAGGCAAAAGTTTGGGTTGAAGAGGCATTGGAAGAGTTGTCCGTATAAGGGTCAGACACTTCAGAGTGATGTGTTGGTGGGTACCGGGAATGATGTTGCTGAGGTGGAGGCCAAAAATAAGCGAACTGAAGAAATAGGCTCCGTTGAGAAAGCCGTTTCTAGTGAAGAACCAGTAAATACCGATGCTCAAAGACTAGAATCAATGAATGATGGTGGAAATTCAGATGTAAATCAAATTAACAAGGATAATCCTCCAATGGAGACTCCTCAAAATGCCTCGGGTGTCGAATCCATAAGTAATGACATTTTAAGGGCACAATCAGCAAGATTAGATATAGCAAATTATCATGTTATTGGCACAATATCCGGAGATGTTGCCCAATATACGGATATGGAAAATGTGACCCATATTCAACCAGACTTAAATATGTTTAAAAAACAGTGATTCCCGTGTGAAGCAGGTTATAATATAACTAGTCATTGATAGTCAATTGTGAATTTAAATTCGTTATTTGATGTATAAAGACATTTTGAATAAACTTAATAGTTCTTTTCCCATCATCAGTTCTTCTGATCTGAGTGATTAACCCGTTGAATAAGTCGATGTAATCTAGTTGACCAAAAAATTGAACAGATAACTTAATGAACATGCAGTGATTATCTTGAATCATAGAGGAGAGTATAAAATAAAGCCTACTCTGAATCCGATAAAAAAAATGAGACGATGAAGATATTTTTGAAAACGTACATAGATTATTGATAGGGATTCGATAAAAAGTTTTAAGAAGTATAATTCTGGTGTCGGGAGTCAGTTGTTAGTTCATAAACTTAATTATATATTCTCCTAAGCTCTCTAAAACGCACTCTAAAACCTCCCCGACGCGTGCATAACCCATAAAATCACGACAATGTCATTGGATGAGTCTTAACGGCCGTCTTTATTTCATCTGCTTGCAGGACCCAACCCAATCAACCACAACAACCACCACCTCGATGACCCCCGAAAAACAACTTGCCTACATTGACATCCAAAAACCTGTCTTCATCGAAGGCGTTCGCTACTGGATCTGCCCTGCCTGCCACAAACGCTGCAAGCGGCGCTACCATTTGAAGGAACACTACCTACATCTACACATGCCCGAAAAGAAATATCTATGTATATGCGGCACAGAAATGAAATGGAAGAATGCTTTTGTGGCGCATCAGAAGAAGTGCGATGTGCATAATGCCCAGCGGCTTTTGGCGGCCGATATGGGAGTGCAGTTGGTC
This sequence comes from Hydroides elegans, assembly GCA_001703475.1. Taxonomy (NCBI): domain Eukaryota; kingdom Metazoa; phylum Annelida; class Polychaeta; order Sabellida; family Serpulidae; genus Hydroides; species Hydroides elegans. The sequence goes on along the minus strand of LQRL01109902.1, from coordinate 25,033 downwards.
CCTGGCACTGATAAATCAGTACCTGATAAAACGCGTAAGCCCTCTAAGCGGGTCGAGCAAGGTGGAGGGAAAGTGGGTAGTGGGGTCGATGATAAAACGCGTAAGACCTTTAGGCGGGTCGAGAAAGGTGGTGGGAAAGTGGGTAGTGGGGTTGATGATGCGATGATTAAGGCGATGGTGGCTTCGTTTCAGCCGCTCATAGAGGCTCAGCGACCTCCGCGTCCACCGCAGATCATTGCTCCACAGGAACCCATTGAGCTGAGTGATTCCGAGTTCTACTAGGACTATAAGAGAACTCATAAATCAAATAAATAAAATATTATAGGTTAATGATACAAATTGGCCACAAATGAATGTTTTAAACGAACTGTTAAAAGGAAGATATGATGTTAGAAGAATCTGACGTGCAATTAACTGAACTGAGGATAGAAATGTATTCGCTTAATTGGAAGAGTGTTTTTTTTTACGAATTACTAGAATGATGAAAATTTAAGTAGTATTTTTACGTGAATATCACTTTGCTTACACATAAATTAAATCAATCAGCAAGGATCACTCTAATGTAGATATAAATAACCAAAATGTTTCAAAAGCTTTACTGAATTATAAGAGATGATTCATAATGATTTGGTGGTAAATTTGGTAGCAAGAAGAGCATCTAACTAAGCCAGTTGTGTGACTTGTAAAACTGGGAGCATTGAAATAATCGGTTAACGGCAAAGGTAAAACTTAAATTGAATATTCATATAATTTTGAATGAATAATACGTCTTACTATTTTTCCTGAATTAGTTGTGCCTTTTTGGACACCTAGATAAGTCAATACGTGATTTTATTTGATATAAAGCATGCCACCGAATAATCAATTTGATTCTATGTTTGTTCGATTAAAGCGAAAATTTAGTTTGTACCGGTAGATGTTTTAGATGTTTAAAATGATCTTAGGCGCGAAGTTAGGTAACAAGGTAGAACCGTATCCAGTTATAGATAATCATATCAAGATGAAATATTGTTTTATTGAAAAAAGAAATTGAATGAATATAAATTATTAAAATTGCATATATGGATCTTCATGTAAATATAACAATAAGATTATACATTTGTGTCAAAAATGTAAAATAAACTACAGTGTATTTTCAAGTGATAATGTTGTCGATAAACACGTCATTGTTTAAAACGGTAACTGAAGAAAACAAAATAAACAAATAAATAAAATGTATAAAGAATATTTTATTGGCTTTTGATTTACAATGTTTTTATTCCCTTAATGAAGAGTCAGGACCTCTCAACCAACGCCCTCCCAATGGTGGATAAAAATTGCCCCACCTGCCTAGACACAGATTCCAAAACGCACCTAAAAGATCAGCGCCAATTGGACCGACGTCTAAATGATAAACGCTTGAAGAATCGTCGTGAAAAGGATAAGCACCAAAAAGATCAACGTCTAAAGCAAAAGCGCTTTAAGTTTGGAAGCCAAAAGGAGCGGCGCCTGAAGGCTCAGCTGATTCAAAGTGAAAAGCGGCGCGTCCTACGCTCCTTTGCGTGCGCCTGTGGCGATTCATACACAACGAAACAGAAACTGCGCACGCATTTTAAGACATGTCTGACGGGGTGGCTCAAGAGC
>LQRL01109902.1:909-23264 GCA_001703475.1 Hydroides elegans | reverse complement strand
GGGGGGGGGGGGGGGGGGGGGGGGGGGGATGTTTGTCTTGTGAATTATAAACAAATATATCGATGAACTGGGTAGGAGGAAGTCCGAGTATCTTGCTTTAGATTTTAAAAAATCAAGCCTAATCTTATTTCATATGTCAAGTTTGGCACAAGAATGCTTTTGCCATATTCGACCAATAATTACACGAGCAATTGAAAATAACAATTATTATCGCATAATGACTTATTCAATAAAAACTTGAATATTAAAGGTCAGGTATCACGACACACCTTATTCAAATACTTTGTGGTAGAGAACAAATCAAAAGATAAAAATTCACTTAAACACAGAACATACATTTTATATATTTTAAACAGGTATCAGGACAACTCACCCAAAAGCCAACTCACCCAAATAAAAATTGGTCAACTCACTCTAATTCCTGGATAACTCACCCAAGTTTTTTGACAACTCACCTAAGTTTTTGGACAACTCACTCAATTATTTTTTCACATTATAAGACAAAATATCACATTTTTTCTCATTAAATTGGCCATTAATAACCATAAATATACGAATATTTATATAGATATTTCTTCAACATTCGAGATAACAGCTTTTTAAAATTGTCAAAAATTAGAGGAACGTATGCGCATCTGCCTGGGGAGGGTGCTTAATAGAAACATCAAATCGATTGTTTTTGGTTTACAAGTGACCCTTAAGCATAGCTTGGATAAGTTAAATTGTATATCTAAACGAAAAATAAGTTTCCGATGTATTTCTTTAATTGTTGAAACTTGGGTGAGATGTCCAAAAACTTGGTTGAGTTGACTAAAAACTTGGGTGAGTTGACCAATCTATTAGGGTGAGGTGGTCACAACTTGGGTGAGTTGGTTTTTGGGTGAGTTGGTTTTTGGATCAGTTGTCCGACATCCTTTTGAACACATTCATGTATTTAGATAAGATACTTAGTTTTTCCTTTCGTGTCCCCTTGGACACCACACATAAGAGACATAAGACAATTAAGAGCCTTACCCATTCTTGCATAAGACGCATACCTTATGCCGTTTTACTTGACACGTGTTACGAAACATTTCTAATCGGTATTTCTAGAAAAGCGCGGCCGCCGTTACCAGAACACGACCCAAAGCGAACGATTCAATTAAGTCACCTCCGTTCAAGACAAAGTATGAACCCATGAAGATCGAACCGCCGAAGGCCCCCATTCCGCCGCCGCAGAAATCAGAACCCGTCGTTAAGGTCCCTTTACGCGAAAGGCCAATCTACAGTCTTTTTTCATGCTTCTGTGGAGCTTCCTTGATGTCGAAAACCTCTCTTCTCCACCATATGAAGGCATGTCGCGATGCGTTTCCGTGTTTGTGCGGCTCCGCGTTTTGGACGAAAGATTTACTGCTCGAGCACTTGAAGGCATGCCCCAAGGTCTTTCGTTGCAACTGTGGCGCTATCTTGAAAACAGATGGAAGGCGACGTACACACATCAGAACCTGTGCCGAGACCCTGTTTTGCGTCTGTGGATCCAGGTTGGCGACGAAGGCAATGCTGCGTGAGCATAAGAAGACATGTCCTGATGCCATGCTCGACCAGTTGGACCAGGATATTAAGGAAAATAGATTTAGATTCGGCACAAAGGAAACTCATGAACGATGACTGATTTTGCAATGTGTTAAAGGAATTTGACTTTATTGAATAGTTTTCAGTTTTGTTTTGTTTGATAGACACATTAGTTAAGGCAACTAAAGTTAAGATTATTGTCTTGTTTTCATCACCTAACACATACAATGCAAGATGTTTCCCTTTAGTGTCGCATAGACACTAGCTAAGATCCATTTAAGTCGTTCCTTTACTTGTCAATTGCTTTCGTTATGCTTTTGCATATTATTGATTCAAGCGATATTTTTTTCATCGGTATTTACAGAGAATCATTGTTATCCATCGCGGAAAACGATTTGAGACAACCAATCAACAGACACCTCTTCCACATGAGCTCCCGAAGGTTATAACTATGCAAGTCAGGGATCCATTCCCTTTGAAATTCGGACACGAAGCGAAGCGACCAGAAATACGTGTATTAGACTTTTGGTTTTCTTGTTTCTGTGGAGCTAAGCTGAAATCGAAGCCAGCGCTATATCATCACCAGATGGCCTGTCCAGAGGCATTTCCCTGTTTCTGTGGCTTAACATGGCGCTCAACTGAAGAACGACTCGAGCATTTGGAGACTTGTCCGATTTCGTTTCGTTGCAACTGTGGTGCCACCTTCAAAACAGATGAGACACGCGACACGCATATCAGAACATGTGCCGAGACATTGTCTTGCTTTTGTGGATCTATGTTCGTGTCAAGAGCAGTGCTGATCGAGCATAAGAAAAAGGGATGTCAATATGTCACACTCGATAAGATTGCCCAAATTATAAACAATTTATAAAAAGCTTGGATTTCAATTCACAAATAAGACATTCACCAATGATGAGAATTTTTGCATAAGGTTAAAGAAAGATTGTTTTAAGTTGTTCGGTTTAATTTGTGTTTGATAGCCAAGTTATTGAAAAAAGTTATAGATTGAATCCTTGCGTCGCTTCCCCATCGTTAAATCCCTTCCAGAAACATGTTATTGTGTAATCGGCAATGGCATACTACTTATGAACTTCAAAAGCATTTCACCTCTTATTCTGGTCCGTATTTGCAGAAGGTGAATGACTCCACCGCTACTGCCATGAAGAATATCGCTTCTGATAGGCTTCCCTCAAAAACCGAGCCTTCAGAGACTGAATCTTTGGCGAATCCCTCTTCAACTGCAAATGCCCCCTTGACCACGAGCCCCTCAACGTCCACAGCAACCGTCGCTAGGGCCAACACATTAGCGACTAACGCCTCGAAAAATAATCGAACGGAAACCCGGCAACCACCAGCAACCGCGACCACCGAAATTGCTGTTAACGAAAAACGAGTAATGTCTAACGATTCACCAAAGACTGATAATGACAATACTGGGCCACCGGAAGTTGCATTCCCCACACACTGCTACTGCGGTTCTCCAATTTCTTTGGAAACCGCTTATTTCAAGCATAGCCTGGACTGTCCGGATTTGTATATGTGTTTCTGTGGCAGAGAATACAAGACCGACGATGATCTGCAAAAACACGTGGACAAGTGTGATTGTGTCTATCGTTGCGACTGCGGCGAGATATTGCTTGATCAAATGGCACATGGGCATGAGGAGACATGCCCTGATATCAGGCGTAAGGTGAGTCATGATAACAACAACAATATACCTCAATTTACGTTGAAGCATTAAAATCGTGATTAGATTTGTTAAAAGAAAAACTATTAATTAATATCTTCGGACTTTGATGTGGTTGATGGACACCAAGTACTAGTAGTTAAGAAAGCAATGGAAAAGATTTGTTTGTCATTTTCCGTATGGTTTGTCCTAGACATTTTATTTAGGTACTTTTAAAAAATAGTTTTGCATCTCTTTCCCACCAATTAACCTATCTATGAAGCAAGTTATTAAGGTGTACACTTGCGTTGTGAGATAAAATCTATGTAATTCAAAAGGTTTTCATTTCCTCCTCTGGTCCATATTTGCAGACTTTTACCCTGCATCAACCGGAAACCCCGGCCATCCACTTCAAATCGCCGCGAATGGAGAAAACGTTTAGAGAAGCCGTTGCACTTAAATCATTTATGCGTTCGCGATTGCTTTGGCATGGCGAATGCGGACCCGACGGCCGCTTCTTATGTGTCTGTGGTGAGACACGGGAGACTGAGGACACTTTATGGAATCATTCGCAAATCTGTCCACATGCCAAGGCACTCAAGGCAGTTAAGGCCTGCGAAAAGATAAGAAAATATGCTCAAGGTTACTTGAGTTGGTGATTTATTATACGACGAACGTTTTTCATGAAGCTCATATGAAATCATGCATCAAGATGTTGCATTTTCTTTTTAATCAATACGGGTTTAATTTGTAAAGGAATAATAAGATTTCGATGATTGAGTAAGAATTATTTGATTCAATTGTGTCGTTTACAAGTGTCTTTTGCTAGGGGCCGAAGTGTCTTTTCACGAGGGGCCGAAGTGTATTTTCGAAAAGGGGCTGAAAGGGCCGAAGTGTCCAATCCCAAAACTTTTTTGGAATATATTTAACATTTATTGGAACGTATTTCTAAATGAATATGTAAATATTTTTTGAATTTGTAAATAAGTTTATTTTGCCTTACCGTATCTTCCCATACGTGTCTCATGCGCACCACACTTAAATATATATTAATAAGATGGTTAGACCCTTTCCATACGTTCAATAGATTTTAATTAGTTGCTTTGATTCAAATTGAGAGTTGCTTTTCCCTATCGGAGTTACGGTCTTTGATTTTATGATGAAATAGTTATAAATATCTTTACCTACGGATGGAATTTTGGTTAACGTACCGTGATGTTAAGACTAAAATGCGATTTAAACTTTATTTTGTAACTAAATAAATTGAATCATCAGCAAACTTTGCAAAAATACATACTGCCAATATCATCTTACTAAAGATATTGAAGACTATACCATTTGGCATTCAATCGAAATTTATAGAATGACGCCGCCACTGCCAATAGAACTCCAGGCCGATCGTCAGAGCCTGTAAGGTTGGATGAAGCAACTCGGTGGCACCTTTACATGATGGAAAATGCCGGCAATTTTTACAAGTTCCTGTGCGATCAAAATAGAATCCCGGGGCAGCGAAACAGCGATGGTCGTTTCATATGTGTTTGTGGAGAAACGTTGTTAACAAGGGCTAGGCTTAAGCATCATATTGAGAACTGTCCTCCGACCTCGGCCTACCAGGTGGTCCTGTGTGAGAACGTTATGAAAATACCTAATGAAATTTTCTGGTACGGCTAAACAAGTGGCGTTTTGTTGAATTTGAACATGAAAGCCCCCTTATATACTGGTGATGAATCTATTCTATGTAATCTCGAACACTGCGTTGCAATGATTGTTAATATTTTTCTAGTAACTGGTCTTATGAATTATGTGTATTTCATTGAATATAAAAGTTTGGTATAGATACACGATACCGCTCGTATGATTCCCTGTGAGACATTTAACTGGATTTATAATTTGCATTTTCATCAGATTTGACGTCGATGTCTCGATTAACAGTAATCAAGACGATTGCATGTTTACTACCCTAAACATAATTCAGTGTTTGATTAAGTGTTGGAGTTGCTATAGTTAAGTTGTTCGTTGTATGCTAAGAGACGTTTCTAATTTGTTTTTTGGTTGGTTCAAATCAAAGGATTGTTGTAGTTAAGACAGCGAATCATACTTTATCTAAGGCTTCAATCGATATCCCTAGATCTTTAGTAGATAAGCTTTCCAGTTGGTATTTTGGATAAGCAAATCAAATTTTTATGATTTGCACATGATATGCAACCCATGGTTATTGAATACGATTGCTCCTTAGCACGGTACGGGTTTTTATAGTTGAATATTGAAACGAAATGAAATGAAACTGTTAGTAAAATGCTTTGGTTACCGTGGTTACAGGAAGTGGAGATGGTCATGGTGGATGGACATCAAATGTTCATGTGCCCTATTTGCGCCAAGCTCATGAAAAGGCGACTGAATTTAATTCGACACATTTCCACCGTACATGACACCGTCAAACGACATGTGTGCCCATCATGTGATCGCGCCTACAAATCAGAATTTGGACTGAAATATCACATGAAAACGTCACATATAAATTCATGTGTGTAGAAAACTCTTTCAAATTAAAAAAAGTCCATTTCTTACGTTTATGACTGGTTAAGATAAAACTATAGTTTTGAAAGTTTGTTTCAATATAAGAATATTTACAAGTAACAAAACAAGAACAAAACTTTGAAATTTAACTTCGAAATTCAATGAGACACTATTTTGATCGATATTTGTAGAAAGACGCCCCTGCTACCACCAGTACCAAGACTCGAGATACGGCCGTGGAATCTGAGTCATTGCAACTCTATCATTTGAGGAGGGCTGCATTTCTTTACAGACTTGCCTGCAAGGAAGGCCGCACCCCGGGTCAGCGCGGCGAGGATGGTCGCTTCCCATGTGTCTGTGGCTATACGTATAAGACGAAAGCCACGCTTAGGGGCCATATCAAGACCTGCCCCACGGGTCTCTTCTATAAGAAATATGAGGAAATTATGAAAAAGACCAATGAAAAACAAAAGAAGTGATTGAATTTGTCATGCGTTACCTATCTTTTGGACGGTTTAGATAAGATTTCTCTTGTTCGTGTTAAGATAAAACCTTGGTTTTCTATTATCGATATAATTGAATGCTTTTTGCGTTGAATGTTTATAGAGGTTTCCATTGTGTTCAAAATAAGAGGCTGTTTTAATTAAGTTAGATAAGACGCCAATAATCTGTTAATCAGCTTTCCTGAATAGCTAGTTGAATAATTGAATTGATATTGCCCTGCATCTTTTACATACTTATGAAATGTGATTGCCTTGCTATGATTCATTTAGTTGATACAATCTTGTTTTATTGAATCAATTAATTCACATTTTGTGTTGCAATGATTTCAAAGGAAGTGGAGAGGGTCATGTTGAATGGACAGCCAATGTTCAGGTGTCCTGTTTGCGCCAAGCTCATGAAACAGCGACATCATATGGTGCAACATATATCAACCGTGCATGATGCCACTAAACGACATGTGTGCTTCTTATGTGGCCGTGCCTACAAATACAAAGTTGGACTGAAGAATCACATGACAACGAAACATGCCGACTTTTATCCTTAGATTTTTTTCCTGGCACATTTAACGCCCGGCTTCAATTATTAAATTGATTTTAGTTATATAAGTTAGATGTTTTAGTCGGATAAGATTGTGTTTAGTAAATATTGAATGTTTTTTTATGATACAATGTAGATGTGTTCTCATTTTGTTGGATTTCGCTATTCCGGGCATTGAATGTTCAAACGTGAATGCTAAGAGTCATGAATGTTATTGATTGATTTCAAAAGATCATAAAGCTAAATGAGATCCACTGTTTACATGTAATATTCATTAAAATGTATTTCGTTTATGTTATAAAGTAAATATTTAAATATGGTACTACGTTTATTTCATTATGAGTCTAATTTAAGCATATTATTATAGTTATTTTTGCGTAATCATGACATTTCCGAATATCATACTAACCATATTGATGTACTCACCCTGTGTTTACAAATCTGATACGCATAATATTAGCAGCAGATTCGTAGTAATAAACAATGTAGAAATGTATCAATATTTCGGACTTGGTGGTATTTAACGCTGTCGATTCCTTTCAGCTGTATCATTAATTTTAAATGATTTATCCAAAGTAATGTAAGTTTATAAAAAAGAACTTTAAGTTTAATGAGGTACTATTTTGATCGATATTTATAGAATGGCCCTACAACTAAGACAAGAACTCTAGATGAGGCTTTGAAATCTAACAAGCCAGAGCTAGATGCGGAAATGGAATATGAACTCCATTATTTGCGGAATGCAGCATTACCGGTACTTTACAAATGTGCCTGCGAAAAAGGCAACACCCCCGGTGAGCGCAATAAAGATGGTCGGTTTCCGTGTGTTTGTGGGTCAACATTTAAGACGCAGGCCACGTTAAGGGGTCATATCAAGATGTGTCCTATGGGTCTATACTATGAGAAGTATGAGAGAATTATGAAAACGACCTATGAAACATCAGAGAAGTGATCAAATTTCCATGGAACGCCTTTTGAATAAGACCTGATTTTAGATAAGATTGTGTTTGTTCTAGTTCAATATTTAAGTGAAACGGTATAAGATGAAATTATAAATCGGTTATCGGTATAATTAGATCCTTGTTTGTGTTAGTGTAATAAGTGGTTTGTTCTGAGATCCAATCAAAGACTGTTTTAGTTAAGCTTTAGGTAAAACGCCAATAACCCTTGTATTTACTGGGTAAACTATTTAGAATAGTTTGTCAATTTGATATTGTCCCACAATCGTTTACAACACAATGAAATGTAATCTTTCACTGCTATAACAGTTATTAGATACAGACTTGGTTAATTAAAACGATTCATTCATATTTTGTATTGTCGTGGTTTCAAAGGAAGTAAAGACAGTCATGGTAGATGGGCATACAATGTTCATGTGTCCTATTTGTGCCAAGCTCAGGAAACAGCGACATCATATGGTGCAACATATATCAACCGTGCACGACGCCACTAAACGACATGTGTGCTTTTGCGGTCATGCCTACAAATCTAAACTTGGATTGAAATATCACATGAAAAACATACATCCCGATATGTGTTAAAACATGATGTTTAATATTTCAAAGTTTTATTATTGAGATTTTTGGGTTGCTGTACGGTCGGTTTAATTCAATATGATCATGTATACTTCAAGATACGTATCACTATATCTAATTTAAAGCCACGCTAAACTGTATTTGATTTTAACTTGTGTAGAATGTCCATAAAGCTTAAATGAATACTATTTTAGTGTGATTTACATTCACTTAGATAAGGTTAAGTTTATATTTTAATTTGAAATAAAAACTCATAGAAATGAAAATGTGTGATGGGTCTAGGGTTGCATTTATCATAATCGTGAGAGTGAGCAGTTAATCCCGATAAGAAAACAAAGATACAGCAAACTTTGCAATTTTTTGTTTTCTCTAAACGTCGATTAGGGACTAGTTGCACAATTAACACTTTTCTATTTAGTATTATACCAGATATTAAATACGAAAATAATTTATTTGTCACACAAACTGTGAGTTTTATTTTTGTATTAGTTTACATTTATGATAAATCGAAATAACCTGCATAATGTGTCAGACTGCATTTAGTTAAGGTAGTTAAGGTGCTAAAATGCTTGTAACAAATTTCATGTAAATAGAACGAATGATTACTGTTTCAATAAAAGAAGTTTTGAAATCGGATTTGTTTAATTGTTTGACTCAACACAATAGCGCTAGACATAACAAACAAATAACGTTGCTTTGAAATTGTTAAATTTACAAACAAACCAGATTACACAATAAAAATCTGAAGACATATCCAAAACATAAGCACGAAAAAATAATAAAAATTGACTCGTATTCCGTTGCTTACGCTTAACGTTGCTACTGGTAACCGTATTTGGCGGACGTACTCGTGTACGGAATGTGTACAATGATAATGTTTGCGCTAAGGCTCTGTCGAAAATATGATCGAACACATCACGACTGTGTACGATGACCCGAAGAAACATTGGACAAAGCTGTGGGCGTGGTTTAAGATATACGAATAGCTGAAAGAATCACTATACGGAAACATATTACGGTTCGAGTTGATACAGAAGCTCGATGAAGAGAGAAGAATAAACTTGGCATCTTTTTTCATTTTTAACTCTACTAAGGACCAAACCGTCTCATTTTGTCTGAAATAAACAAAAAATAATAAAAACAAAGCGTTATAGAAATCGAATGGAGCAACAAACTGAATATATTATCTGAACAGAATAGTGTAGAATGATTTTAACTATTAATGCTGCTAAAATTTCTGGTAGTTTTCTTTTATGAATGCAATTAATTATTTCTGAGTAAATTTGAATTAAGCTGGGAACACTTGATATAATATTTAATCATGGACAAATAACTCGAAATCAGAACATTATTTTTGACGCGGTATTCCAGTCGTTTAGATAAAATACATCGATGTAGCTTATTGATGTAATTTCTATAAACGTAACACATTTCATTACAGAAAAAGCGTAAATTATAACTAAGACCAATCAAAATCATTAAAAGATAGGCAAATACCAAAATTAGTATTTTGACCCAATCTGTTTATAAAATAGTGTTAGTATAAATCAGCAATCAAAAGTAGACATTTACAGGGGCAATACATTACAATTACCCTCTTAATGGCTCAAAGTTTCCTACATGTATAAATTAATCACCGTCACGACAACGCCGATTCTGTTCGCTGACAGTCCCAAAACTTAATATATTATCTATAAGTTAAAACACCGTGTCGCACGGTCATCACTTCGTTGTCAAGACCATATAAGCTAATCCATTGCTCGTCTGCTGGTTGTTTACAGAGCACGGAGGTGACCCAAGTGCTGGTGGAAGGCGTCCGCATGTACATGTGTCCCGTCTGCGCCAAACTCATGAAATACCGCCATCACATGGTCGAGCACGTGACCACGGTGCACACGGATGTCAAGAAGCACGTGTGCCACTGCGGACGGGCGTTCAAGTACAAGAGCGGGCTCAAGAATCATTGTAAGAGTGTGCATATGAGTACCATCGATGGCATACCGCTTGCGAGCTTAGGCCTGCCTTGATATCGCTTCAAGATGCTGCCGCTTGAGAGTTTGATGAGCGTTATGTATAGTTTATGGGACTGTGACATAAGGTTGGCGAGTTTACCTTGATGCGGATGACAGGATGGCGATTGCAATGAGTTTTCCGAAGGAGGTTTACAGGATTTTTGGCAACTTGTACTTAATAGTACGATGTCAGCTAACGGCATGGATAAGATAGGAGACAATTTTGGCGATCTGATATATTTCTGGTCCATTAAAAAACGACGGAATCGAAGGATATTTTTCTTAGGACATTTGAATGGACATGTGTGAGCATTGTGAGTTCGATTTAGAAGTTACTGAGACATAACGCCATAACATAAAATAAGAAATATAAAAAGCAAGTCCGGTAAAAAAAAAGCGCAAATTGTTACCTTTCCATGTGAAGGAGATTTGATGAAATCATATTGTGTTATAAGATAAAAAAAAAAAGACATAACTGTAAATATAAGAAAATAAGGACGCTTGCTTATAGGTGCAAATTTTATTTGACATGAAGTTCAAGTTGTAGATATTCAAATTTAAGCAAGATTTATCGAAGCAATTATTGCGTTATACTACTTTTAAGCTTCAATGAAACGATTTAAACTTTACTTTTATTTAACAATGTCTTGAGGTCTTGCAATCAAAATCCAATCATTGGTTTGGAGAATTATTAACAATTCTAGGGCCCTGTGCAACCGTGTTATTAAGGAAAAATATGTTTGCTACGTAGGTTGTGATGTGCTTTTTTGGCTTTACATTGATGCAATATTAATCTTTGAATCAAATCAGAATTCAATTTTCATTTAAACATTACATACTTTAATCTATTAAATTATCTAATTCAAAATATGTCATCATGATTTGTCAGTCAACTCATTGGTGCACGGATGCCGCCAATGAATTAACTCGCCTTGTGAATATCATAATCATTGTATTATTGTGAAACAGATGTTATTTTAGATTATATATAATAAAATACTATAACAAAATCTAACTTTCATTCACATATCTACATCTTACTTCTTTTTCACAAACCTAATTCCTAATTTTACACATATATGCACTGTTATCATAAATATCCTATTCCATTCATATATGCATTAAAATCATTGGTGAGAGGACGAAATAATGTGATGATTTCATTATTGATTTCAATATATTTGGATGATTATGAAAGGCAATTCATACTATAAAAAGATAAACATGTATATAAGTTACTGCTATTTCCCGAAAAAAAGCACAGTTTTGGAAAAGAAAAAGAGTAATACAAGTTACATAGCAAGATTTATTTAAGATATACGATAAATTCTAAGCGCGCTTTCGAATCTTGGTTTCAGGGCGACGACGACCCCTCCTCAAACTCCGACAACGACGGCACTGACTTCTTCCCCAGCGGAAGTGACGCCATTAACACGGGGGTGCCCCAAGATCACGTGGCCGCTTATGGCGTCACAGATGACGTAACCAATGGCAACGACGATGACGACGGCGTTGCTAAGGACGAGGAGACCCTTGACGACGGTGATGAGGAGGAGTTGATTGATCCGGAGCCGGTAGAGCCGGATTTTCCAGAGGGAGCCGATAAGATTGTGGCTGTGAAGACGGAAGAAGGGACGACGCTGTTTAAGTGTCCGCTTTGTGATTTCACAACCAAGTTCAAAACGAGCGTTGGTCGTCATAAAGTGTCTCTGCATAGCAACCGGGTGCTATGCGATCGCTGCTCGAAGCTGTTCGTCAACCGCGAGGATTTGAAGGCACACAAGAAGCTGCATCACAGCGATAAGAATTTTTTATGTGACGCATGCTCTGCGGCGTTCGGCACTCGCGCCCGGTTGCGACATCATTATCAATACAAGCACGAGCCGCCGAAGAAGTTTCATTGTCAGATATGCGACAAGTACTTCAACGCCAGGGCGCACTTCGAAGGGCATATGAACACGCATCTGGACAGCAAGCCGCATAATTGCGAGAATTGTAATAGGAGCTTTTTCTATGATACCAGCTATAGGCGTCATAAGAAAGTATGCAAAGGGCCTAAGGAAGCCAAAGCAGAAGTGTTTTCGTGTGATAAATGCCCCAAAACGTTCAAGACCGGGCAAAATCTGAAGCAACATATACAAGGGGCGCATGAGGGGAAGATGCATAGGTGTCCATGCGGAAAGGGATTTGCTTGGAGTGCGTCGCTGTTTAATCATAAAGCCAAGTGCTCCACATATCAGGAGAAATAAGCAGTTTTAGATTTGTTCTCGAATCATATCAAAGTTAAAAGAAACTCGGCGGCCAGTAACATTGCTTTTGACAACATTATATAAAGCGACTTTCAATGGATATCAAACGACTTACATGCACGTGTATTTGATTATGATTCTCATAAAGACTAGCACTTATTCGAAGGCCCATTACTCATTATAAGAATTCAAGTAAATGTTATTAACAATGAATATTCTCAGACAAACGGACTATCAAACGTACGATTTTTTTTGAGGCAATGGAAATAAAATAATTTTTCATGAAAAGTTTCTTTTTCAAATGATATTTTTTTCACTTGACACTAACTGAGCCAATTTATAATATAGTGATATACATTATGGTTATAGAATTAACTTTGAATTTTAAAGTTATGTTTAACGTTATCATTACATTTTATAATCCATCGGCACTATTTGAATTTATATACACAATATTGAAGTTAGAGGTCTTTACCAATTAAAATATTTCAGCGATTTAAAATTATAATTTTCGAATTCCTCCTTTCCAAAAGACGGTTTGATTCTTTTTGATTATTTTGTTCGTCATACCAGATAAATTATATGTCAGAATACTAATGCTCATACATTATAACTTTATATGTAGATGAAGTAAAGGGATATATATATATGTATATAATGTAATATAAATTGGTTCTGTAATTTTTATATTTAATAAAACTATCATATTATAGATAAATTATGTACTGAAGTGAAGCAATAATTTTGTAGCGCTTAGATTTTCTTCAATCAAGTTTTGCAGTGGCATGAGTATTGTGGATCTAAATATAAATGTCTTTATCATGTGGTGGATAGGGATTCGTTGGTTTGTTTCAGGGTATTTGGGATTTTCAAAAATATTTATGATAGTATTTCATGTTTGTTATTAAATACATTGTTATACTTGATCAGATTTTAAAAAAAGTTATTATTTCCACTGTTATTTAATATATCAACTGTATTATAAATAGGAAATAAAACAAAAAATAGAGGGAAAAATCGTTGCATTGCGGTAAAAAGGATAGTTACTCAAATTTAATTTTAACAGTAACTTGTATCAATTTAATTTATATAAATGTAGTAGTATTTCAGAAATATAAACAAAAACTCATATTATTTACCTCTGCAGATAAACGAAATTATACTTTAACAGATTTAACAGCAATCTAACATGCACATGTAGAGTACCTAATAACCCTTTCTTTATCTTATTTGCATGTGTTTGCCTCCGTTTCGGTTGTTATTTAGATAATCAAATATAGAATAAAATCGAATTATCTAATGCTGGAATTTTATTCGTTTACTTTATACATTAATACTTTATACATTAAATTCAATCTCACTGTTTATCTATGACAAGACATAATAATGAAGAGAAAAAAAAAACAGAAAAAAAACAGAATATTGCTGTTCACAACTTAAGATCTAAATCGGACTGAATTCCACATATTTCGTCATGTCTTCAGGCATAAACATTCAACTATGAAGTACTTACAAGATAAATATAAAAGAAAATTATATTGACGATGATATCGGTCGCTCTGAAAATAAAAATGTCAAGATTAATATAATTAAGATGTTAGCATCTAATGCCTGGCTGTTGGGTTTACAGGATGCGCCGCTTGAGTTATCGGACAACTACGACAGCGAAACTGACACGGAACAACCACCTTCCGAAAACTACCTAAGTGATACAGACTCTACCAGAAAATACCGAAAGCCAACAGAACCTGTTACGTCAACGCCTGTTCGAAAGCGTCGTGGCGGCAGAAACCCTGACGCCTGGTCAAAAGTCAAAGCTGAAGACGGCGTGACCACGATGTTCAAATGTAACCAATGCGACTTCGTGACAAAATTCCAAGGCAACATCTCACGTCATTTGAATCTCCATAGCGACCGCGTCATCTGTCCGCGTTGCCGCCGCTGGTTCGATACGAAAGAGGAGCTGCGCGCGCATGTCATGGAACACACGGTGAACGACTACGCGTGCGAAGTATGCGACCGGAAGTTCAAAACCAAATCGGGCATGCGCAAACATATTGTGATGGCGCATGCGCAGACGCATAAATACAAATGCGAGCATTGTGGTAAGGGTTTTGTATCGAAAGATGAATATACGGATCATGTGAACAGTCATAGCAATAACAAACCATTTGTTTGTGACACATGCGGCGCACGCTTCAGTTTTCGCACGAGTTTTAGACGACATGTGAAAAAGAACTGCAAGGGCAAGCGGCCGCCGTGTCCACCGAGCTACGAGTGTCCTCACTGTGGTATACAACTGAAAACCCGTGGCATTCTTTACGACCACATAAAGGGCATGCACAGCAATCGCGCTTTTAAATGCAAATGCGGTAAACTGTTTCGCTGGCATCAATCCATTAATAGACACATGGAGAAATGCGAATTATGTGTGGGCGATAATAAGGGAAATTATGATATAGTGCATGTGAATTCGACAAATGATGAGGATGTGAAAGATCGTATTCGGCGAGCGAGGGGAGTGGCGCTCAGTTGTCGATGTGGAAAGACGTTTCGATTTAGGGCTGCATATCGAAAGCATAAGACTACATGCACATACGTTTAAATCAGAGAGTATTTGCAAGATAAATATATTTTGACATTTTTATGATTTAATATATATATATTAGATATAGACAATTTTGAAATTAGGTGAGTCGAAATGCCACATTTACAATAAAGGACTGTTGGTCAAATCAAAAGAGTATTACAAGGGTCAAATAAAGAATAACTTTTAGGATAATATACATGTAACTCATCTGTACAATGTATATCACAAACGTCTCTTTAATATTGGAAGTACTTAATATACATGTAGGATTTTATGTGTTGTCTATATACAAATATATTTTGCATGATGTTTTTATTTTAACCGATTACATTAACATGTATTTGCCGATATCTATATCTGGTTTAGTTTCAAAAGATTTTAGAAAATATGCTTTATCAAATAAATAAAAGAAAAAAATAGGCTTTATGAAACAATTTAATTCTACATGTAAGAGAAATATTTACTATTATCGAAGGAAAATGGAAAATATGTTAGAAATAAAACAGACAGTCATGAAGAACTACGGACTAACTAACGGGCTTATGTATCTTTTCAAGTAAAACAAAATCCTTTTTTTTCAAATGAAATTATATTTATAGGTTACCCGGTTGATATAGAATACTACGTTGTAACAGAACTTGTTTATCATAATCTGTTTCGGTTGATAATCTGTTTCGGTTGATTTGTGCATGCTGCCGACTACAGAAAAACTACAATAACACTATTCTGCTTTCATTCACTTTTTCTGAACGCTGTTTCTTTATTCGGATGTTGTAGGAATCGCTCAAGAGAAAATCCGATGGATCGCTCAAATCCAGTCGAAAGCAAATCGATTATGGCTCAGACGAAGACACTGAGGAACTGAATTCTGAAAGTGATGACGAAGAAGAAGAAGAGGTTCGAGAGAATGAGGGCCACGTAGAGGTTAAAGAAGCAGATCCATCGAAAGACGTCTCTGAAACAGAGTATACACTGCACGAAGGCAAGAAAAAGCGACGACGTAAACGCGATACCAACCTACCCAAGATCCGCTGTCCACAAAAGGACAAGACCACTGGTATCTACAAATGCACTGTATGCTCATTTGAGACCAAATACAATATGAGTATGGTCCGTCACATGCGACGCCACAGTGGTAACTCGCAATGCGCGCGATGCAACCGCTGGTTCGCGACCGAGGCTGAAATGAAAGAACATTTCGCGACGACGCACGAATCGGAGAATCACGTATGCGGTATATGCGCGCGTATATTCGGATCGGCGAATAGCTTATATAAGCATAAGATGAGTGAGCATTCGGAATCGCCGCGATTTAGGTGCGATGAGTGCGGCAAAGCGTTTCATATTAAGAGTCAATATGAGGATCATCTGAATAGCCATAGTGGTAATAAACCACATGTATGTGAGCTATGCAATAAAGCGTATAAATTTCGTACCTCCATCGATCGACATAAGAAGCACTGTACTGGTCCGTCTCCGAAGAAACCTCCACCTGTGTATCAATGTCCGATTTGTAACCTGGTTTTGAAGACGCAAGATATTTTGAAGGACCATATAAGGGGACGGCATTCGGAAAGGGTGTTTACTTGTGATTGTGGAAAGACGTTTCCATGGAGACAGTCCATGTATCATCATAAGCAAAAGTGCACTTATGTGGCCCTTAAACGATGATTAAAATATGCCAAATAATACGATGATAAAATTGTGTCAAATAAACCGATGTGAAAAAAACGCAATATTAAATTAATTTGTGAAAATATACAAAAAGTTATAAATGAATATTCTAAAAAAAACCTTAGATTCGTTCATACCGGTTATTTCAAAGAATATCTTGATAAATCCTCTCAGATAACAGGAGATAAAATTAAATTTTTTGTTTACAAAAGCCCATATTTTTTTATTGATAAATGCGTAGTGGTGCTATTTTCTTTCTTTTCCTATCTTATGTGGCGGTGTATCAATGCTTTATATATACATTTATATGTAAATACAGTATATTAAATACAGTATATTAAATAATGTCTATAAACTTCGCAAACAAATAAATGGTATGATAATTGAAATGCCAACTCGATAAACCAAAACTATTTTGAGAGGCAATGTGACTGCTCCTATGTGTTTTCCATAAAATTAATATTATTCTCATAGAAACCTTATAGCATAAATAACATATATATATATATATAACATGTTTATCAGAATAAATTAATGTTAAACTTTAAAGCTCTTTTTTACTCAAAAGCTCGAACAAACGAAATGATTTCACTAACAAACCAAAAATGATTCAATTTATAAATGGTGGGTTATGATAATCATGTTCATTGAACTAATACCTGCGATGGCAGCAGCTAGCCAAATTTCTAGCTTATATCAACATTGTAGCAACACCTAACAAGCTGTTTTGCTATTCCGTTGTAGGCATTGGACTCGATTGGATTCCCTTCAGAGAAAGATTTCAAAGACTTACTCAATTCGGATGACAATACCGACGAATACTCCGAGGTCGAGGTCAAATCCATAAAATCGAATTCGTCCGAAAACGAGGTCAAAGAACCCGATCCAGAATCCGATCCAGATGAAGTTGTGTCCTTTAATAAGGTCAAAACAAAAAAGACGAAAAATGAGAAAAATCCCGTTAAACGATCCAAAAAGGCGGGAAAAGTCCTAAGTGTTCCTATGTCATCATTACAGAAAGACCCCGAAACAGGGTTATTCAAATGTCCTTATTGCCCTTTTACAACCAAATACCACGCGAGTATCGTGCGCCATATTCGCAGACACAGTGGCAACTCGCAGTGCGCTCGATGCGCCAAATGGTTCGCAACGGAAGCTGAAATGAAAGAACACTTTAAGACGCATGCGCTACAAACGTTCGTCTGCGAAAAGTGCGCGCGCACTTTCAGTTCACAGAATAGTCTCTATAAACACCGATTGAGTGACCATGCAGATAAACCGCGTTTTCAATGTGAGGTATGTGGAAAGGGATTCCATATGGCCGCTGTGTATAAGGACCATCTTAACAGCCATAGTGGGGCTAAACCATATAAATGCCAATACTGCAACAAATCCTATGGATTCCGCGCGTCTTTTGATAAACATAAGAAATCATGCACTGGATCATCGAACAATTCTCAAAAGGCGCCCACGGTGCACCAATGTCCGCATTGTGGACTTGTTCTAAAAACGAAGATTATTCTGAATGATCATATTAAGGGGCGCCATTCGGATACTGCGGCGTTTACGTGTTTGTGTGGGCGGACGTTTGCTTGGCGCCCGTCGTATCGGTATCATCGCATGAGGTGTGCGCTTGTTAAGGGAGATCAACGAAATGATGAGGATAAATAAACGTAGTTAAGTTCATAAATTCGCCATCGCTGCCTATAGATATAGAGACCACACTGTAACTTGTTTGGTAATGGTGTACTCTGGCTGGATATTGAAGATTGATAAGGGTGAACATATCGTGTGACGATATTTCTACATGTACATGGCGAAATCCTTTAGACTATTTTATTCTTATCCCGATGAAAATCCCGACAGAGACAGTTGTAGAATTAATCATTTTGTCAATAAAACAAAACATTTATGATATGGATAAATATGTGATGAATAATTTTCGCTAATAAAATCTTTAAAAAATAACAGTATTTTCTCCTTGTCTTTTAACTAAATTTATCTAAATATCTTCTCACGATTAGCTAAATTATGTGAAATAGCTCATAACAGATACATTCATTAGAACTCGGTTATAAAAAAAATAAATATGTGAACAAACCGAATTTAGACCTAAATAACAATTAATTTAATCCGATAACAATACATTGAAAATAAAACAGCGATACCGTTACCTCGGATGTTTTGCATGCTCATGCCTTGATTTTGACCATGCGTTGTTCTTTGTACCTATACAATATATTCATCTACGGACAAGAAGAAAATTTGAAACTTTCTGCGTCTGACCTGTTTCTACATTATGTGTTACAGGAACGTCGTGATTCAGGGGAATCGACCGAACCTATGGTTGACAACGATGATGCCGATTCCGAGAAGAAAATAAGTGTAAAAGTAGAAAAAGACGTCGAAGAAGAGGCCAACCAAGCTTTAGATGATGCCATCGATAGAAATAACCCAAAATCCTGGCTTATTGCCATAGAAGTAGATCCAGAAACAGGGCTCTTCCATTGCCCCAAATGCAAATACCAAAGCCAATGGAAATGCAATCTGTTCAGCCATTTACAAGGACACCATACGAATCAGATCAAATGTCCCAAATGTCACTTGTATTTTGAAACTGAGATCCAGCTGAAAGCGCATACGATCGCTAAGCATGGCGACGCACTGTTTTGCGAGGTTTGCAACCGCAAGTTCATGTCACCAAGTGGGTTGCGTCGACATAAGATATCGGCCCACGGCGGGCTTGCAAAACACACATGCCCCGATTGTGGCAGGTCGTTTCCATACAAATCCGAATTGAAGTGCCATCGTAATATCCACAATCCACAAGGACTCTTTCAATGCGATATCTGTAATCGCCCGTTCAACTTAAAATCCAATTATGTGCGACATATGAAGACATGTAAAGGCGCGCCGAAACCGCTTATGCGGATAGGGAGTCAAGGCATAAATGTGAACAATGTGGTATTTTGTTGAAAACAGCGCTGGGTTTGAAGGATCATATGGATTGTGTCCATGGTGATAAGGTGTATACGTGTAAATGTAAAAAGACGTTTAAACAGAGAGGGTCGTATTACAGGCATAAAGCGAAATGTGTGTATCGGTGAATACCTGAGGAAAAATGGCAACATTTCAATATTTAAAAAGCCCGTGAAGGAACACATGGACAATAACTAAACAATATCAGATAATTTTAAATTTATCCATGCAATGCAAGTCGTCTTTGTTAGTGATAATCAAATTTTGAAATAGACACAAAAAACTGTAAATGTAGCTGGAAAAATATAATAAACCATGATAATAAACCCATTACATGAAGTCTAATTTCCTTTAATAAAACAATACGTCACGAAATGACGTGGTTAACTTATATATATTTATTTTAAATATTTTGTATATTCGCTTAAATATTCATCTCAATTGCACGCTCATTTAAAAAAATGCATTTAGTGTTGCTCCAGATTATGTTGTTGAATTCCTGTGTATTGCAATGCTAGGTGTTCCTTTCTGTATGTGTAATGTGTAATAGTGTGCAAGTTAATATTTCCTTCTTTTGCAATGAGTCTGAATAAAAACATAAACAGTAGAGAGGCTACGTAAATAAAATGTAATTTACCTTTTTTTATCGCAAGGTATATTAAGGTGCCGAATTGGATAAATTTGACTTTTGGTTATCGCCATAAAACGCCATCAGAGGCAAATAAAACTCAAATAAAATTTTAAAGAAGCATTATGATTAAAACAAGGCCTAATGAGGAAAAGATTTAGAATACAATTAATTTAAATTATATACCACCGGGTTAATCTAAGAAAAAACGATGAACAAGGGAGTTAATCTGAGACGAATGAATAAATAAAAACAACAACATATTATTGAATAAAAATGCACTCACTGGATTATTTGCAGATGGAGGACGCCGTTACCATTGACAACGACGATGACAACGATGAATACACCATGGAAACGGAATGCTCCGACATCGAGAGTGACGAAGAAGTCCCAGCTAATAACATGGATGCGACCGAAACCACCATAGTTAAACCTGAATGCCAAGAAGGGTTATCATCACATCCCACAAAAATTAAGAAGAAAGTAGTAACATCTGGAAAATCGCAAGGAGAAAAGCTTCACACTTGCCCCGATTGCGACTTTAGCACGCGTCACCCTGGCAACCTAGCACGTCACCGGAGGTTGCACGATGAGTCGGTTGCTAGGTTACGCTGCGCAGAGTGCACGAGTACTTTCCGAAGTGCGTATGACCTTCGAAGGCACACTGAAGTGGCTCATGGTGAACCTCTCAAATGCGATTTTTGCTCTAAGACCTTTCGTTCAATATCAGGATTGAGCACACATATAAAGAGTAAGCATAGAAATACATATAAATATGTATGCCAATATTGCGGCAAAGGTTTCGCGGTGAAAAGCCAATTTGAAGGCCACACCAACTCACACCTAGAGCTGAAACCGTACATATGCGAAAAATGCGGAACGCGCTTCGCTTATCAAACCAGCCACAATCGCCATGTTCTAACTTGCACTGGAAAGACCCCAGAGAAAAACAAAAGCGAGCAAAAACATTGCTGTACAGAATGCGGGATCGTTCTGAAAACGAGTGACGGCTTGCGTGAACACATGGCCAGTGCGCATGGCAACCGGATGTTTACGTGTCAATGTGGCAAACAGTTCAAATGGCGCGCGTCGCTGCACAACCATAAGAAGACATGCTTGGCAGTTATCAATGCGCCCTTTTAATAGCAATAGTGTGAAACATCGTTATCAATTGAGTATTTACCTGTAACAGAGCATTCTGTTAAAATAAGCATTTTGAAAATGGATAACTGCTGAAATATTTGATGAAAAAGTGGATTCGACATATACTGCCAAAGTTATTCAATAGAAAAGTTTTTTTTGTAGATTTATAAAGCACTAGAATTCCACCAATTATGCGTTGTTTATTCGTGACACGGTTTATGAGTGGACATGTGAAATCTCGTTGCTTGAGTAAAAAGAAGATCTTTCTGTTTTGAATCCTTTACATGCACTTACTATCCTTCTTTGTCTGTTGTTTTAGTTAATCGCTGTTATGCGATCATTTTGTGAAAAAAATGTATGATGAATCATATCGATCGCTAATAAAAACGCCGTTTTTCATGTGCTATCTGTTTGTTTTCGTGGCAAGACCAAGCTCTTGAAAAGGACATTTCAAAAGTAATTTCTCAATAAGATACCGGATAACACATTAAATAAACATGCCTCAAAGGATATTGATTATAAGGAAACATGAATAAAACATAAGATGACTCCCCAGGCTTGTAGGATTAAAATATAAATAAATTGATCTAGTAACGTTTACAAGTTTACAATTATTATATACACTATAGCACCATGTATTAAACCTTGCTCAGAGGTGAAAGCTGTTTTATGTTTGTTGAAAATGCATACACTTTAGTGTCATGGATTAGATATTTAGGCCACTGAGTGTTGCATGGTCCTTTTTAACCCAGCTTTCGTGAAACGAG
>LQRL01109899.1:12045-31131 GCA_001703475.1 Hydroides elegans | reverse complement strand
AATTATTAAGTGAAAAATAGTAATTCATTCATTATAGCTTATAAGCATATCTTTGAAAGTGTTTAAATTATGATTTTTATTTTTGGGCGTTTTTACTGATTTGTGATTAATGTTATAATAAAACGGAGGCATAATAAGATGTTTTGAAGCAAGTTTTCCAAATGAAGAGTGATGATTCGAAAAATTGTTTATTATATAAACGCCATTAATGAATGACTTAGATGAGCAAAGATTGTTCAATACATATATTCAATATTTGTAAAAATTTTCAAAGATGTATAATACATACAATATTTCTTTCAACTGCTAATTTTTCTACCATTTTCAATAAATACAAAAAACCTAACATCTTGTTTTTATCGGACTGATTGCTACATATACAAATATCAAATATCATTAAACAAACAAAATTATGCTCTATCGAACTGTCCCACTAGTTTGATCAGTTATAAAAAAAGGTAGAGGTAAAAAAATATTTTAAACTTATAATACCTGAATATTGTATGATAAATAATCCTCGTGATGCAGCTACTGCAACGCCCTCATTGACATTTGCAACACTTCTGATATCTCCCATGTCTCCTCCTGATATTCGACGAAGCCTCTTTAATTCAGTCGAATATATGACGATATCACCACAACAGTGCCATATATCCCCATTGATTTGGTGCAATGAATATAGGCTTGTTTGTACATTTGCTGAATCTTTTTCAGTAAATCTACATTTTGTTAAGATGTTTAATCCGAAGGCACTCTAAATGATTAGGTCATAATGATTTACTTGTGGGGTGATTGATGATAAACACAAACTATTTAAACATTGTATTTTATGCAAAATGCCTCTTTTATTATCTTGCCTTCGAATGGCTTTAATATTTCTTTATTGTTGATATTTTAAAAATCCTTGATGATTAAGCTCT
Organism: Hydroides elegans; assembly: GCA_001703475.1. Lineage (NCBI taxonomy): Eukaryota > Metazoa > Annelida > Polychaeta > Sabellida > Serpulidae > Hydroides > Hydroides elegans. Next base: position 30,211 of record LQRL01109899.1, on the reverse strand, counting down.
AAAAAAAGAAACATGCATCAAAATGTTTTGTGATTTAAATAGAATTATTTATGTGCTAGGAAATACATGATGCAAATATATACCTGTTCAAATAGAGGATGTCTTTCCAATAGTTGAATAGCTTCAATGTCCATTTTCAAAGAAGCATAATCCCATGCGGTGTAACCGCTAAGGTCCCTTCTGTTGATGATACAACTTGATGAAAATATATGTAATAACCTTTTAAGAAGACGCATATCATTTTCAAAATGTGCTAAATGAACAATACTATTTCCATGCGAATCGGTATACTGTTCTATAAGCTCTGGAAAAACACTTGCAAGAACAACCATTTTGGATACATTGTCTGTTTTCAAATTCCTCAAGGCTGGCATGAGTAGTTTTTCTACTGGTATGGAAAGGCATTTGCCCCAATGTTTTATCATCGACTCAAGGCATGACGCGGAACCTGTTTCAAATACTTGCTTTAGAGCTTTCAGTGCATCACAAACGTCATATGGCGATTTCCCTTGCATGTTTTTCAAATTGTGCACAGAGGTAGCATGGTTTTCTAGTATCGAAAGCGTCTCCATGTGGTTATTGAGTGCCGCAAGATGGGCAGGTGTGTTATTATTGCTATCTTGCATGTTCACATGTGCGTTTTGAAGCCTTAATAACATATTCACTGTTGCAACACTTCCATTGTAACTGGCGATATGGAGTGGACTTTGCTTGTCAAAGGTCAACACATTTGGACTGCCATTTTCAACGAGATATTCGACAACTTCAACGTTATCGTTAGCCGCTGCTATATGTATAGGCATATAACCATTATTATTGCTTTTGTACATAGCTTCCGGAATTCGATCAACTAGAAGCTTTGTTTTTTCTCTGACATATGACTGACTTGACGCACAAATGTGAAGTAGAGTATTTTTCTGCGAATCTTTGTATTCTAATTTGTCTTGGTCTATGACGTTTCGCAGGTCTTGCAAGGTGCCTTTGTCAACAGTTTCCGCTACTTTCATACTTTGAGTTGATACATCAGCGGGTGTTTGGTTTTGCGTGTTTTTTATATCTGTTTTGCACCAAGGAACTGATTTAATTGCTTTGACAATATCGTAGTACCCTTTAATGCTGGCAATGTGTAATGACGTATTTCCATCACTATCTTTTGCATTAATGTTAAGATCAAAGTTATGCAGAAGCATATCTACGAGATCTAAATCTCCTTTGAAACTTGCCATATGCAATGGTGTTCTTGCTCGATGCCCAAGTGCGTTGACATTAACATAACTTTTAAGACTAAGAATGAATTTCAAGAACCGTTTGTCATCATGTCGTGCGGTCATATGTATTGGCTGATTTCTACTGTAATTTTGTAGCCCTAAAAGCTTGTTATCTCGTTTGATGAGATATTGAAATTTCCTGAAACCATCTCGTACGGCCATCATGCTCCAATGTAAAGGAGTGTTCTTCCGTTGGTCAGATATCTGTAATGATGACAACTCATTCACCATATTCAAAAACTCCTCATAAGATTTTGTTAATATACAATACTTAAGATGAATTGCCAGATCATCTTCTGCTCTTCTTCCACGAATATTGCGCTTTGTGTTATCACATCTGTGGTCATTGGCTAAACGTGTATAAATCTTAAAATGGTGTTTTCCGGCCGCGTGGTGAAGTGCCGTATCACCTTTCAAATCAGTTGCATTTAGGTCAATATATATGTGTGAAAGTAGCTCGCCTATATTTTCTTCGATTCCAAATTGAGATGCAATATGAAGTGCTGTGAGATTTATTAGAGACTTGACATTGATATTTATCTGACCAGCCCGTATCAACTGTTTCAAAACATTAGGATTAGCATTAACAGCTGCTATATGAAGTGGCAACAATCCTCTTACATTACGTGTCCCATTCAAAAAGTTGTACTTGGAAAGGACACACCATGCTTTAACATCTGCTCTTACCGTACTCCGGCAAACAATATGTAAGATTGTATCACCATCAAAACGTTTATTTGCAATGCCAGGATAGCAATCCAACAGGTCGCTTAAAAAATGCTCATTCCCATACAGGCAGGCATCTCTGATTAGCCCGTCAAAACATATACTTTTACACGCGAGTTCATTTAGAATTCTACAATCAGTGAAATTAAAAACTCTCCATTGAAAGGATAGCCATTCACATATAAACGAATCTGGTCTTGATGAACTGTCATTTTGTTTCACCGACTGCATGGTTGATATATTTGTATCTAAAATGATATTGAAATATCCTATATTTTGCTATCATACACAACAAAATGAATTCTAACAAACAATTTATGTGAGTTATAATTACAATAAAATAAAACAAGTATATGTAACGATCAAGTAATACATTTATAATTTGCTCACCTGTTGACTGAAACACGCGAGACTAAAATAACGTTGTTTTACGATGCATTATAAATAATAAAACTATTCAGAGGATATATTCATATATTTATATCCAATTTAATTTATGCTCGCTTGATTATTTTGTTTTAGTTTTGAAATAAGTTTTCCCAGTATTAAAACTCTATCAGTAATTGTATTGTAATGCGAATGATAATAAATGAAAGGTGCAAATAAATGCATCCACACACCGTTATCAGTCTAGGTTACAATACTGTGTTGCGTATTTATCACCTAAGAGGGTTAATGTTTAACAATGCTAATCATTTTCATCATATCAAACATCTCTTAAGAGTCGGAGTTCATAACATAAACGATTGTGAATCATAATATATGTAATTTTAAGAATAGTATAATCTACATAAACCACTGCAAAAAGTATATAGTTTGATATAATAAACCTTTTGATAGCAACAATATAATTCATATGCATATATTAGGACTGAAATTGAAGATTCCTTGTATCTTTGTGTTATCTAGAAAAACTGAAGTTTTGAGAAAAGATACATTGAATGTTTTAAATTTGTAATTTAAACGTGAACTGGTAGGTGGTCAAAGAATGACGATATTATGATCGCAAGGATTTTCCAGAATTCTATAAGTATATACTATTGATCTATAATCATGTGATACTTCGCAATACTTTTGGCCAAGCATGTTTTGTACAAGTTGCATGGAACCCTTCAATCAAAACTTGATACCCTTTTAGACCTTGCTAAAAATATGATAAAAATTGCATTTTATAATTCAATTTTATCAATTTACGATGAAAACATTGATTATGAGAGGTGATTGGTCCACGCTTTTAAACACCTGAGATTATTCCAGCAAGGTGTGACGCAAACTAGATTACTAAGAAAATATATCATGTGCACTTTTGCCTTTTTAATAACATTTTTACACCAAACAAAACTTCAGGACGAATCGTTATATTTTAGAGATTAATAGAATCGATTCAACAAAATTCCTACCCCCGTAGGACAATTCGATTGAAAGATATCACAACTCGAAACTGGCCAGTTCCTCCATGGACAGTCCCCCCTTGACAATTCCCACGCAGGACAATTCCCCATGCCCGATCATCCCCAACCTCATGGTTAATCTATATTTTACCAATTATATACAATAATTTTCAATAAATAAAGTTGAAATTAAATTTTGCTGGGATAGTGTAGCAATTAAACATACATCTGACTTTACTGTAATTAAAACGTCATATAAATTTAGTTATCCAGGTCAGGCAACAAATATGGGTTTATCATTTTCATCATTCATCAAAATTTGGAAATTATTTTGGGGGGAATTGCGCAGAGGGGAATCGTATTTTGGGGATGAAATTGTCCAGGGAGGGTTGCCCAAGATGAAAGTCTTATACCCATCACAACTTTCTAATACAAAAAAGAAAGATTAGATACATCACACAAACACCACAATTACCAAAAATAATTGAACCTCCGCTAAGCATACATATAAAATACACTTAATGATAAACCACGAAAACTGACACTGGCTATGGAAATAGCGAGATCTTCTACCCGGCTACCTACTGGCAGACCCTGGAATTCCAACCCAACAGCCTAAATCGATTTCAATGGTTACGCTTATCTACAGGATCACTTAAATTCCACCCTATTTCATTCAAACCAATGCGCAAAAAGGTAGTTTGCCTCACAGCAGAATTCTTCTCACTCTGGTTTCTATTTCTTCTTTTTACAAAGAGTCTGTATTATAACCTACACTCTATACATCAATACGCCATGATTCTGCATGTTCATAATTTCAAACTAGTTCTGCAAATTTCTATTTTCCTGCGTGTGGGGAACTCTAAAGTCGTTCCGTTATTACTACCAGAAATATACACGTCAGAGCACACTTCTTAATGTTGAAAAAATTGCTAAATCAATTAAAAATGCTCTGGCACTAAAATTGCTGAGATCACTATATATAATATGATGACTTTTTAACATGCATTGAGTTCAAGTTAAGAAATCCGTTAATATAATATATTCTTAAGTATGAGACTTTTAAGTATATAAACGAGTGTTACTGAGTAAATAGATTGAACAAATGTATAGTCACTGCTTATATCAGATCAGTATACACGTTTAAACATTTTTTATCTGCTTTCAGATTTAAGCTTGCTTTTTGCTCAAACTCGACTTTTTGTCGACAAAAAGAATGACTCTCAATGTCCCCGTTCTGCTACATCTGCAATATTACATTTAATGTCTAGGTGAAATAGAAAGTCAAGTCTTTGCAATAAACTCGTTTTTAAAACGACTGTTTCCGTTTCTCTCTTTGTATAGGCAATGAAGTCCTACATCATATTCTTAAAGACTTCTCCTTCATGTTGCCAAGATACACATGTAGTCATAAGTCGATCTTGAAATATCTGAATAAAATTCTGCAACACTGATTGTCCATGCGATATATTTATGTATTCATGTAGATTTACCAGGCAGGGTTATCTATCCTCTTACTCAAATTCTAATGACGAACCAACCGTCCGATATGACCTATTAATATCCATGAAGAAAGAGTCTAGATCTAGTAGGTCAACTTGTCATTAGTTTCCAAACTAATATACGAGCCGTGCATGAGCGCAAACAGGATGAATATGTCCTGTCCTCGTCCTATTAGTCCTTGAAAACACTAGATACAAAATAGGTTGACACGGCTATAGTGATAAGAGTTTTGTTTCTACCTGTGTTTCAGACTGTGAGACGTCACAGACAAAGACATCGATCGTTTCATCGACAAACTAGTTCGCAGTTGGCTAGATGCGCACGCGGGTCAAAGTGTGTCTGCGCCAATGCACGAAAGTCGCCAAGTGTGTCGATTGCCTTCGCTTATTGGGGCGGCGCCTGTTGTGTATGGTATACCTCTACGGATAGCGAAGGGTTGAACCGAATGATATGTGAATAATTTAGCTTTAATTATGCAATTAATACATAAAAAATGAGAAGTATGCCGGTTGCAGTAACTTATTGGGGCTGCGTTGTATGCAGTATAGCGCTACGGCTAGCGAAGGGTTAATGCTAGCATTCAGTCATTTGGCAATTGAAAGTAACTCGTTTACCCTATCTAAATAGATTAACTGAACGAAGTGATCGTTCAGTATAGCATACTGGTACCGGTACTCTATACCGGTAGAGAAAACGCACGGTTGAACCAGAGGATATTTGACTAATGACACTTTAAAATGGAATATATATATTTACAAATACGTTCGACAATTTAACTTTAAAAATGAATAACATATTTAAGTGACCTCGCTACGGATAAATCTGCTGTTAGTTTTGTTTTGGTTCCGTAATAGGTATAAGTTGTGATACATTTCATTATATTGCATCGTATAGCGCAGAGGTTATGTGAACATACCGTCATTATATAATTTACAGAAAAGACTTGAAAAGTTTAATAAACAGCTTAATAAATATATATTTAATTCAACTGTACAACTGCAGCAACCTGTCCATTTTATTTAATCTGGGTCTTATATTCCATTTAACAAATTAGATAAACTTACCATAAAGTAATCAATATTGATCTCTATTGTGATATTGTTGAATCTAGCATTTGCAACCAACGAGTGAAATATATAAACATTCAGATTAAACCGGGTAAATTATAAAGTGTCTTCATGAATATATTTAACCATGCAATTATGCATGTGTCCAATTAACAAAACAATTACGAATCCACAATTTCACGATGCTTTTAGTTGAAGTACATTACTTTATAGTAAATTTAGCCAAGGAATACATGCTATTTGACTACATATTTGATTATACTATATTTGCTAATGTCGGAATCCCATTCCGAAAGGACAAAGAGCGCTCCGCCAATATACACAGCATCACGAGGCAATCTGGGTGGCGGCTCAAGCAACATATGCGACCATTTGCCCCCATTTTGCAACAATAGGCGTTTATTCCTCCACTCAGCTACGAGCACGGCGTCGCTTCCAGTGTGACAAAGGCGTGGATATCCGTTGTTTTTCACGACGTTTACTAAGTCGCCAGCGGGTGTCATCGTGTGGATAGTGTTGATGCCACGACTTATGAGGGTGATGAACTCACTGCCTACATGCATTGTGTGGAGGAGGTCATAAGTACACTTTCATGGTGATTGTATGAGGCTGATACGTTGCCAGGTGAGTAAGTCACATACATGGATCACGACATTGCTCTTTTCATTTTCAACCGAGACACAAAACAGTCTCCCCGAGTGAAACCGAACGTCAACGACATGGTCACTATTGATTTGTCTCAAGTGCTGCCCTGTGCCATTAAAAACATTTCTTTATTTTACAGGGCAAAAAAATAATAAGTGAAAAATAGTTATTCAATCATTATAGCTTATAAGTATATCTTTGAAAGTGTTTGAATTATGATTTTTATTATTAGGCGTTTTTACTGATATTTGATAATGTAATGATAAAACGGAAGCATAATAAGATGTTTTAAAATAAACTCTCAAAATGAAGCGTGATGATTCCAAAAATGTTTTGTTTTATAAACGCCATTTATGAATAACTTAGATGAGCAATAACTTAAGATTGTTCAATACAAATATTCAATATTTGTAAACATTACCATGGACAAAGTAAAGTGTTCTTTAGAATGCAATGCATTTTATGGAACATGAATGTTACGATATAAAAACAATCTTCAATTTTGAAGCGTAGTTCAAGCTCTGTAACATACAACTATTCTAGGTATCATTTTTATGGAAGGGTATTTTTACAATCGTTCATAAACTGTGTAATGCCATACAAAACGGACAGAAGTGTAATTCCCAGACAAACAAATTATTTCAATATTATTCATTAATGCATTTCGTATTAATGTTTGCTACATCTAATTACATATTATTTCTAACTCTGGGTATGCAAATGACAAAACACTAGTCTTATAAATAGATTATTCTAAGGCGCATGAATAAAATAAATAAAAGCCTTTATGGATTAATTGAAACATTTCTTTCTGCAGCGGAAATAATGGTATACCAAACGGAAATGAAACATATAACCATTGTTATAGATTTCTATTAAAAGTGTCACTACTATTTGCTCATATTATATAGCCCGTGATGATTAGGTTATTTTCTCAAATATAATAACCATACCATCAAGTTAACATTAATCTATAGTGTGGTATTTCAAATTTGGTAAACGCAATGGTATTACATGACATGTGCTTCCAAATAGGGAAATAAAAAAAAAACAAACATTTAGACTAAAACTGACTAAATTACAAATTATCTACGTAAATATGTTTTGCTATATAATCAATCATCGGTCAAATCAACAAATCAATCGAACATCCGCAACATCACGCAAGTTTAAGTTAAACTACATTACATTATTTTATACTTAGCCAAATAATATATCTTATTTGGCTACATATTTGATTATCATAGAGGTACCATCATACCATCTCAAAAGAACAAAGAGTGCTCCGCCAATATACACTGCATCACGAGGACATTCGAGTGGCGGCTTAAGCAACACACGCCACCATTTGTCCTCAGTTTGCAATATAATGCGGTCATTCCGCCTCTCGGCCACAAGCACGGCGACGCTTCCAGTATGGCAAAGGTACGGATATCCGTTGTTTCTCACAGAGTGTACTTAGACGCCAGTGTGTGTCATCGTGTGGATGATATTTTTGCCTATACATGCAAGGGTGATTTGATCACTGCCGACATGTAGTGTGTGACGTTCGTAATAGGTACACTTACATGGTGATTGTATGAGACGGAGACGCTGCCAAGTGAGTGAGTCATACACTTGGATTGCGCAATTGCCCTTTCCACTTTCACTCACAATACAAAACAGCCTACCCGAGTGGAACCGAACGTCAACGGCATGGTCACTGTTGATTTGTCTTAAGTGCTGCCCTGTGCCATCAAATAACATTCCTTTAATTTACAGGGCATTACATAATAAATAAGTGAAAAATAGTAATTCATTCATTATAGCTTATAAGCATATCTTTGAAAGTGTTTGAAAGTGTTTGAATTATGGTTGATATGCGTTTTTACTGATATTTGATTTATGTAATAAAAAAACGGAAGCATAATAAGACACCATTTATAAATCATTTAGATGAGCAAAGATTGGTCAATACAAATTTTGGATATTTGTACACATTTGCAAAGATGCATAATACATACAATATTTTTTGCAACTGCTAATTTTGCAATTAATACAAAAACTTAACATCTTGTTTTCATTGGACTGATTGATACATACACAAATATAAAATATCATTGAACGAACAAAATTCTGCTCTTTCGAACTGTGCCACTAGTTCAATCAGTTATTAAAGAGGTAGAGTTCAATGAAAACTATTTAAACTTATAATACCTGAATATTGTATGATAAATACTCCTTCTGATGCAGCTACTGCAACGCCCTCATTTGCAACATTTGTTACACTTCTTATTTCTCCCATATCTCCTCTAGATATTTGACGAAGCATCTTTAACTCAGTCGAATATATATCGATATCACCCCCACAGTGCCAGATTTCTCCACGGATTTGGTGGAATGAATATGAAGTTGATGGAACGTCAATCGAATCCATTTCAGTAAATGTACACTTTGTTAAGATGTTTAATCCGATGACACTCTGAATGATAATGTCATAATGAATGATTTGAGGGGTGATTGATGATAAACACAATATATTTAAACATTGTGTTTTATGTAAAATGCCTATTTCATTATCTTGCCTTCGAATGACTTAAATATTTCTTTATTGTTGATATTTTACAAATCCTTTTTCTTGGTTAAGCTCTCAAAAAAGAAACATGTAAAAAAATGTTTTGTGATTTAAATAGAATAGTTTATGTGCTAGGAAAGACATAATGTATACCTGTTCAAATATATACCTGTTCAAATAGAGGATGTCTTTCCAATAATTGAATGGCTTCAATGTCCATTTTCAAAGAAGCATAATCCCATGTGGTGTAACCCCTAGGGTCCCTTATTTTGATGATAGAACTTGATGGTAACGCATGTAATAAAATGTTAAGAAGACGCATATCATTTTCAAAAAGTGCTAAGTGAACAATACTATTTCCATACGAGTCAATATACTGTTCTATAAGCTCTGGAAAAACACTTGCCAGAACAGCGATTTTGGACATCTTTTCTGTTTTCAAATCCATCATGGCTGGCATGAGCATATTATCCACGAGTATGGCAAGGCTTTTGCCCCAATGTTTTATCATGAACTTCAGGCTTGACACAGACCCTGTTGTAAATATTTCCTTTAGGGCATTTAATGTATCACATACTTCATATGGCGATTTTCCTTGCTTGTTTTGCATACCGGGCACATATGTAGAATGACTCTCCAGTATTGAAAGCGTTTCATGTGGTTGTTTATTGCTGCAAGATGGACCGATGTGTTATTATTGCTGTCTTGCATATTCACACGTGTTTGTTTGAACCTCACTAACATAGTTACTGTTGGAATATTTCCATTTGAACTGGCAATATGCAGTGTACTTTGCTTGTCAAAAGTCAGAACATTTAGACTGCCTTTTTCTGGAGGTACTTGACAACTTCGACGTTATCGTAAGCCGCTGCTGCGTGAATAGGCATGTAACCCTTTTTGGTGCTTTTATACATAGTTTCTGGATTTCGATCAAATAGAAGCATTGTTTGTTCTCTTGCTTACGATTTACTAGATGCACAAATATGAAGTAGAGTATTATTTTGTGAATCATTGTATTCTAAATCACCCTGCTCTATAACATATTTCAGATCCTGCAACGTACCTTTGTCAACTGTTTCCGCTACTTTCACACTTTGCGCTGTTATATCCGAGGGTGATTGGTTATTGCTATTTTTGATATCTGTTTTGCACCAAGGAACTGATTTGATTGCTTTGACAATATCGTAGTGCCCTCTCATACTGGCAACGTGTAACGACGTGTTACCATCAATATCTTGTGCATTGATGTTGAGATCCAAGTCATGAAGTAGCATATCTACGAGATCTAAGTCTCCTTTAAAGCTTGCCATATGTAATGGTGTTCTTCCTCGATGCCCAGGTGCGTTGACATTAACATAACTTTAAATACTAAGAATGAATTTCAAGAACCTATTGTCATCATGTCGTGCGGCAATATGTACCGGTCGGTTTGGACTGTTATTGTGTAGGCTTAATAGTTGGTTATCTCGTTTGATGAGATATTGACATTTCTTGAAACCATCTCGTGCGTCCATCATAGTCCAATGTAAAGGAGTATTTCCCGTTTGGTCAGATATCTTTAGCGACGCTAAATCATCCGCGAGGTTGAAAAACTCTTCAGATGATTTTGTAAGTGTTCAGTGCTTAAAATGAATTACCAGATCATCTTCCGCACTTTGACCATGAGTATTACGTATTGTTGTTATGCACCTATAGTCAGTTGTCAAGCGTCTGTAAATCTTTAAATGCAGCCTCCCTGCCGCGTGATGAAGTGCCGTATCACCTTTGGAATCGACTGAATTTACGTCAATGTCTTCATGCAAAAGAAGCTCGTCAATATTCCCCTCGATTCCAAAATACGACGCAATGTGGAGAGCAGTGAGATTTATACGAGACTTGGCGTTGATATCCATCTGATCAGCCCTAATCAAATGTTTTAAAACATTAGCATTATCGTTAACAGCTGCTATATGAAGTGGCAACAATCCTCTAACATTTCGCGTTCCATTCAAAAAGGTGTACTTGGAAAGGACACACCATACTTTAACATCTGCTCTGACCGCACTCCGACAAATAATATGTAAGATTGTATCACCAGCAAAATGTTTATTTGCAATGCCAGGATAGCAATCCAACATCTCGCTTAAAAAATGTTCATTCCCATACATACAGACATCTCTGATTAGCCCGTCAAAACATCTATTTGTATGTGTGAGCTCATTTAGAATTCTACAATCAGTGAAATTAAAAACTCTCCATTGAAAGGATAGCCAATCACATATGAACGAATCTGGCCTTGATGAACTGCCATTTTGTTTCACCGACTGCATGGTTGATATATTTGTATCTAAAATGATATTGAAATATCCTATATTTTGCTATTATACACATCAACATGAATTCTAACAAACTATTAATGTAAGTTATAATTACAATAAAATAAAACTAGTAGATGTAACGATTAAGTAATACATTTATAATTCGCTCACCTGAAGCATGCGAGACTAAAATAACGTTGTTTTTCGATGCATTATAAATAATTAAACTATTCAGAGGAAATATTCATATATTTATATCCAATTTAATTTATGCTCGCTTAAATAATTTTTATTTCTTATTTTTGAAATAAGGTTTCCCAGTATTAAATCTCTATCAGTAATTGTATTGTAATGCGAATGTTAATAAATGACAGGTACAAATAAATGCATCCACACACTGTTATCAGTCTACGTGACAATATTGTGTTGCGTATTTATCACCTATGAGGGTCAATGTTTAACAATGCTAAACAATTATCAGATCAAACGTCTCATAAGAGTGGGAATTCATAACATAAACGATTTTAGTTAATCATAATATATGTTTTTCAAAAGTAATTTTAAGAATAGTATAACCTAGCCAAACAACCGCAAAATTTATTTGGTTTGATAAAATTAACCTTTTAATAGCAACAGTATAATTCATATGCATATATTAGGACTGAAATTTAAGAATCCCTGTATCTTTGCATTATCTATAAAATTGACCAATTGAGAAAAGTTACATTAAATGTTTTAAATTGGTAATTTAAACGAGAATTGGTAGGTGGTCAAAGAATGACGATATTATGATCGTTATTATTGCCTAGAATTTTAGAAGTATATACCATTGATCTATACTCATGTGAAACTTTGCCATACTTTTGACGAAGCATGTTTTGTACATGTTGCATGGAACCCTTCAATTAAAACTTGATACCCTCGTAGACTTTGCTGGAAATATGATTAAACATTGCATTTTATAATCCAATTTTATCAATAAACGATGAAGACATTGATTATGAGAGGTGATTGTCCGCGCCTTTTAGCACCTGCGATTATATAAGCAACGAGTGATTACGAACAAAATACGTCATGTGCACTTTTGACTTTCTAATAAAATTCTCCCAACAAACAAACCTTCAGGACGAATCGCTGTATTTTAAGGATAAATGGAATCGATTCAATAAAATGCCCGCAACGCAAGTCATACTTCGCACATTCCTAAGATTTCTTAATCAGTCTAATATCTCAAATGGTCGCTTCGCCAAAACCGCTTTATAATATAATACAACCAGGGAAAGACCATTCCCCCTGGGCGATTTCCCCTGAACAGTCCCTCGACAAATCCTCGTTGGACCATACCCCCGGAGGACAATTCGATTGTAAGATAACTCGAAACAGGTGTCCCTGGACAATCTCCCCTGGACAATTCCCCCGGCAACTCCCCTTGAAAATTCCTACGTAGGACAATTTCCCATGCGCGACCATCCCCAACCTCAATGTTAATCTATATTTTACCAATTATATACATTGATTTTCAATAAATATGGTTTAAATTTAATTCAGTTTGGATAGTTTAGCAATTAAACATATATCTGACGTTACTGTAATTAAAACGTCATATCAATTTAGATATCCAAGTCTGGCAACAAATATGGGTTTCTATTAATTTAGGCCGATATTAAAGTAAGTTCTCATAGAATTTATGTCCTTATTTTCATTATCTGCCTATTTCAATATCAATTAGTTTTAAAAATATATGAAATATAGCACATATGAATTATCATTTTAAATTATCATTCAATATGTAAAACATGAAGAAATATAATTAATTTAGATTTATAAAGGAAAGCATTTTTGACGCATTCCATCATGCAAGTGGCCAAATTAGCTTACATTTTAGACATTTTTTAATCATTTAATTATTATCATTTTATCAAAATCTAGAAATTATCTTTGGGTGAATTGCGCAAAGGGGAATCGTTTTTTTTGGGTGGAATTGTCCAAGGAGGGTTACAAGAAAACAAACATTGAATGCATCACACAAACACCACAATTACCAAAAATAGTTGGAACTCCGCTAAGCATGCATATAAAGTACACTTAATGATAAACCACGACAACTGACACTCACTATGGAAATTGCCGATATCTACTACCCGGCTACCTAAATCGAACCAACAACCTAAATAGATTTCAATGGTTATGCTTATCTACAGGATCACTTCAATTCGACCCTATTTAATTCAAACCAATGCACATAAAAGGTTTTTGCCTCACAGCAGAGTGTTGGTCCCTATTTTTGATCTTTTTACAAACAGTCTATCTGATAAATTACATTATATACATCAATTACACCATGATTTTCTGCATGTTCATTACTACATTTATTATTTATTTATTTATTATGCGATACGTTTAGCAGACTAGTTCTGCAAATTTCTATATTCCTGCGTGTGGGGAACTCTAAAGTCGTTCCGTTATTACTACCAGAAATATACACGTCAGAGCATACTTCTTAATGTTTAACAATTTGCTAAATCAATTAATAAATGAGATGGCACAAAAATTGTTGAGATCACTTACATCATATGATGGCTTTTTGACATGCATTGAGTTCAAGTTAAGAAATCCGTTAATACCATATATTCTTAAGTATGAGACTTTTAAACATATAAACGAGTGTTACTGAGTTAACTGATTGAACAAATGTATAGTCACTGCTTATATCAGATCAGTATACACCTTTAAACATTTTTATCTGCTTTCAGATTTAAGCTTGCTTTTTGCTCAAACTCGACTTTTTTTCGAGAAAAAATTACTCCCAATGCCCCCATTCTGCTATCCCCATTCTGCTATGAGACTTTTGAGTATATAGACGAGTGCTACTGAGTAAACAGATTAAACAAATGTATAGACACTGCTTATATCATAAAAGTATACACGTTAAAAATATTTTTGATCTGCTTTCAGATTTAAGATTGTTATTTTTGGCTCAAACTCAACTTTTTTTCGAGAAAAAGAATGACTTTCAATGTCCCCGTTCTGCTACTTCTGCAATATTACATTTAATGTCTAGGTGAAATAGAAAGTCAATTTATCAGCTCTATAGAGTGCAATTTCATACTTAACGCTTATCCTAGCTGCAAACTAGATACAACTGTAAATGTTACACCACTGATACACAGGGAAAACGAGTAATTTCCTTTTAGTAGGATAGATGATAATCATATGCTATACGGTTGTGACAGTCTTTTAATTCTGATATATCTCGATTCTGAGATCTTTGTAATAAAATCGTTTCTAAAACGATTGTTTCCGTTGGTCTCATTGGATATGCAATGAAGTCCTACATCATATTCTTAAAGACTTCTCCTTCATGTTGCAAAGATACACATGTAGTCATAAGTCGGTCTTGAAATATCTTAATAAAATTCTGCAAAACTGATTTTCAATGTGATATATTTATGTGGATTTACCAGGCAAAGGTAATATTGTAATCATGAACCAACCGTCCAATATGACCTATAAATATACATATAATATACATAATAATGTGTTTGGTATACGTTTTCATTTAAATGTAATGGTATATTTCAAATAGTATTTAAAATGTTCATTTCTACACTGATACATGTCTCAATTTAATGCATACTTGCCGACGTCGATGGATTCATGGATAAACTTCCACACATTTTCTAACCCTTTCCTCTAATGCAGCCACGATTTAATTGCCAACCTATTTCACGCTACCAAACTTTAGGCCGGAAACCATTTTTTTATGTTTACAATTATACTGACTATTATCTTTTCCCAAGTTTTGTATGATTTCACAAATAAACATTCATGAATTGCCTAATCCTTTCCCGAATGTAGACCGTTTCACCGACAAATTGTTCGCAGTTGGCTTGATGCGCCCGCGGGTCAAAGTGTTTCCGGTCCGATGCACGAAAGTCGCCAAGTGTGTCGATTGCTGTCGCTTATCGGGGCGGCGCCCGTTGTGTATGGCATACCGCTACGTATAGCAAAAAGTTGAGTCGAAGGATACTTATACCAATTCAACCCTTTAAGGGATACGATTTTTTTGACGATGTGTTTGAAAAAAAAAGTGTCGACTGACCTCACTTATTGGGGAGGCGCCCGTACAAATACCGCTACGAATAGCAAAGAGTGAATGCAAGCAATGCGTCATTTGGAGAAAAATTATAAATAGATTATCTTGCAGATATGAAAATAAGGATTTGACCAAAAACATTTTGAAATGAAATAGATATATTAACAAATGTGTTCGAAATTTAACTTCAAAAGTGAATAACATTTTTAAGTGACTCCGCTACGGATAAAGCAGGGTCAATGGTGTTTACATGGAAACCTCAAAAAATTAAATGTATTTCTATCTATGCTATTATGGTTGATGTATTGATATTATATAGGTTTTCTATGTATCTATTACGTTCCTTCTTTGGATATCACGCGTTGTTAACATCATACCGCTATGCAGATTTGACCAAAAATAGTTGAACAAGTTTACTTAAATTATGGATATCTTGCATATAACGAATGCTGCTAATCGATGAAAATCCTGCTGTTAGTTTTGTTTAGGTTACGTAATATGCATAATATGTGATAAATTTTATTATATTGCATCGTAAAGCGCAGAAGTGATGTGTACATACCGTCATTATATAAATTACAGATAAAACACATGAAAAAAAAATGTACCGAAGTAACCTATAGCTATAATGAAATGGGAGGTACACTCACTTCCAAAAGTGTTGACATTTATATTTGGGAAAATAATTTTCATAGTTCGAGAAAAGTTTTTTCCTGACAATTTGCAGGGTACTAGACATACCTCTTAACAATGAATAACACAAAAAACTATTCGCGAATATCACAAAGTTTAATTGTTATGCGATTTTTACCGAGACGAGTTACATCCCTATAAATGACAAAAAGCACTTTTGCACTTGGATATATTAATGCATATACTGATAATACGTTTTTATTTGCATGTTCTCATTTAATTTGAAGCATGGTTTTCTATGAAATGACCATTATATTTCTGCAAGTATTGATTGGTTGAATGTTTTGGATTAAGATGATTTATATAATAATTACGCTATGTATATCATGATGTTTATGCCTTGTTGATTCAGCTAAATAAGCAACTTTGCAAATAAAATGTTCATTATACCAATAATTATTGATTTACACATTTATACAATTAAATGAGAGTTGTTCATATATAAATTTAGATAACATACATTATCAAACTTTATTCCGTTTATTATTCTAAATGTATCAACTACATTTGTATGTTTTGGGTAGAAGCGTATTGTGCTGCCAATAAAGATGATTCTAGTTTAATGCATAGTTACAGTGTCTTGATCAATCAAATGTTTATCTGTGGTTTGAGATAGACTAGCTTAAATATTCTGGCCAAAACAAAGATTAACTAAGACCACAGATTTACAGTAAAATATACAAGTAGTATGCTATTTTGCCTTGTCGGTTAAATTTTTCAGATATCAGATATTGATTCAAACATGTTTCTTAACTCGGATCGCGAACCCATTTTGACACTTCAAGTGCCGACTTTTTAAAACTTCCAACATTCTAGTAGCCTAAAGCCTAGATGTTTTAACTTACTCGATATTATTGATTATGTCGAGAATAACGCAACAGGGTGAGGAAAGTAGTAAATTTAGTGGTCAAAACCGGTGCTCGTCCCAGAACAACGTGACCGAAAGAGCAAATTCCATGTCAAACGAAGTATTATTCTTTATGCCTAGATTCAGTGGCGGAATCGCACAATAGCCAAATAATCGTAAAAATTATAAAATGTTTATAACAATAAAGCTATCTGTAATATTGCTACGAGTTTTCTAAGTAGAGTGAGGACTCAGTTTATCGTTAAACTTTTGCGAAGTTTTGTCAACGTGCGTTTATTAAAAAAATATATTAGATATAATACATATATGTTTGTATCACAAGTTAGGTTATTCAGTTAGCGATTCATACTCGAAAGTTTATTGCTGAATGTCCAGCATAAATATTTTAAATTAATCTAAGTTAGACAAGGATTAAAGTCTTATTTTTCAATTTGTGTTTTTCAAATTGTTTTTCATTGTGTGAAATATATATGTCCATTTGCTTTCTTTTTGCTATAGTCTACGTTTGTACTTGCATGAATGGGCATTTAAATTTTAAGTCACAAATAAAATCACAAATGTCCAGAACAATTAAGTTATCTGTGATATTTCTAAACATATCTATATTTATAGGACTAAACCTATACTTTAAGATAAACATATACTTTCTCTTAGAAAGTATATGTTATACATTTACTATATGTTACATATACTTTCTCTTAGAAAGTATATGTTTATCTTAAAGTATAGGTTTAGTCCTATATATATATATATATCTTTAGAAATATTACAGATAACTTAATTGTTAGATATAATACATATGTGTTTTATCACAAGTTAGGTTATTCAATTAGCAATTCATTGTTGAAATTGCATTGCTGAATGTCCAGCAGAAATATTTTAAATTAATCTAAGTTAGACAAGGATTAAAGTCTTATTTTTCAATTTGTGTTTTTCAAATTATTTTTCATTGTGTGAAATATATATGTCCATTTGCTTTCTTTTTACTATAGTCTACGTTTGTACTTGCATGAATGGGCATTTAGATTTAAAGTCACAAATACAAAAACAAATTTTCA